>RJWJ010001415.1:0-133455 GCA_004363605.1 Indri indri | reverse complement strand
GAAACCAGACTGGCATGAGTAGAAGAAAGAATAGGAAGTAAACAATGGGGACTCATAGCCTAGTCGAAGACTTCAAGTTCTGCTGAAAATGGTCAGCATAAAAAAATGGTACCGTAGATAAAACAGGATGTGAGGATACAAGAGATACTGGACAGTATTTATACATTAAAAGAAATGACCCAGTGCCAGGATTGGTTGATGCAGAGAAGTTGGGAACCACTGATCAAAGACTCTTTGAAGGCAAACAAGGATGGATTCCAGAGTCTCCGTGGAAGAACTCTTCATCCACACTATCAGGAGATAAAAAGATGTGTGTATGTGTGAATACTTTTTATACTTGGAGGTAGAAAGATAGTTTTAACCTTTTCTATTATTTTTTCAGTAAAGTAAAAGCCACGATCATCATGGAGTTGAGAGAGTATATATTTTATGAAACAGTCACTTCAGAAAATGGGAAGCCAATGAATGAGGTAAACATCAGGACTGCCAGACAAAGCTGTTTGCCTGCCCCAGTCTGTGGGCACAAAGTTTGAGTGAAACCAGCTGCTATGGCATCTTCAGCAGCCCAGCAGCTCAGTTATAGGCACAAAGAAAGAGGAAAGAAAGTTAGGCGATGAAAATGGGGTTTCCCCAGGTGAGCGTGCTGGAGAGAGTGATAATAAAGATGCTCAGTAGAATGCAAGTGGGGTAAAGAGGAAATGAAAGAAAAAGAGATGGATAGGGGGAAAATGAAAAAGTGGTTGCACCAGTGAGCTCAGTGGGGTGGAGGAGTCGCAGAGCACTGTGCTGGAGGAGGGGGAGGGGAGGCTCAGACAGCGGATGCTTGGGACCGAGCAGGTGCACTGAATGATGATGGGATGTCCAAGGGCGCAGGTGCTGGGTCTGAAAATGGAGAGAAAAAGTAAATGGAGGTGAGAAAGTGAAGAAACCAATAGTCCTGGGTCATCCTGCGTGGGTGTCGAGTTCCCCAGGAATGATGGCAGACAGAGGGCTGGAGGGGGCTGCTGTGAGCCGAGAGCTGAAGTCATCCTCTCTAGATGGGGGTGGATGGCCAGGAAGTGAGAAGGTGACCGCAGCAAGAGGACATGCATGAGTATCAAGGGAACTAACTGAGGGCTTTGGAGGAGGGAGGACCAAAAATGACAAACAGGCTTGAGATATTAAAGGTAAAACAGCCTGTAAGTGGAGAAAGTGGCAGACAAAATGGTGTCACTGGAAGTTTCTGTCAGGCAAGAAGTTGAGGGGAATATTCCAGTCACACACTATAAATGGCAACTCCAGTCACTGAACTCAGGTTTTCAGACTCCAAATACAGGCCTTTTCCGACTTTATTACAGTTGTTACATGGTAAATGTACATTTTCTTTTTGGCTTTTAGACTTGTTTGGAGACTTTCATGATATTCCTGGAGATAAGTGGAAAATCGCTAAGGGCGGTCCTGAAAGATCTCTAGGGTATATATGAGGTTAGATCTTAATTGCTTTCTCATAATATACACATTTTGGCATTATAAATAGAAATAACCTAAAAGAGGAATAGTTAAATTCTTTTTGATTAGCCTGATTTTGATTTAATAAAAAAGTGTCTGGAAGGTCAAACATTTGCACATTTCCCCTCTGTTTCTCTCCTCCTGTGATACATGTTAACCCCCCGCTTAGACATTGATATGGGGATCCTTCCTGATACCATCAGCTGCTCCTTGCCATTTTATTTGCCCTGAAATCTTCATTTTTCTTGAGCCTGTATCTTACTCCCTTTGAGAACACTCAAGACAGAATTCTCCCAATCTGGTACAGTGTTAAGGATTTAACAGGACAAAATGTTGGAAATACATGTTCACACATGCACACATACACAGACACACACAAACACAATCCAGGCATTGCCACTGGCTAGCTGGATGGCCTGACTTCCTAACTGCTTAACTGTTTTGTCAGATAAAGACAGTAAAAGTGCCTGTACTATAGACTATACTTATGGGAACAGATATATAGAGATTAACACAGAGCTTGAGGCATAGTGAGAACTCAGGGAACGCTAATTCTGATGGTATTATGTATGCACTGCACATTTGAACTCACTAACCTATGCACACCTAAGGAGAACGATAGACTTCCCCTGAGTTTCAGATGAAAAAGCAAATGTTCTTTCTATGAACTTCCCTGTCTTCCTTCAAAATGCTACTCACAAGCATCTCAATCTGGAGTTCTTAGGCATCTAATCATGGGTGGTTTCCTATACTCAGAACAACCAACCCATCAGCGCCTTGATTTCCCATCTTTTCTCCAATTTTATTCAAAAGCTCTTTTCTTCCTTTCCTCTAGTTCTTAGGATTTTTGCCCTTTGATTTTTAATCATTTGAAATTGGAAATAAAATAGTGGTAGAACTAATGTGAGCCCCCAAAAGCAGTGTTTATCTAACAAACATTATTTAAAAGTTTCTTTTAAATGAACCGTTTAATGCCTCAACCAAGATTGAAAATTAATTTCCCTGTTGGTGTTTCCCCCTGACATTCCCTGGTGAAAATAGTCATCTAATCAGTGGATCTTTCTTGCGCATACACCTTGCACTGCAGGGAAGAAAGGAAATGAACAGATTCCAGGTGGAAACAAAACTTGAATTGTAAGATCCCCTCAGAGGTGATGTGACCATAGGAGAACTCTCTCTATAGGAATTTGCCGGCCTGAAATTAAACTTCGAGTTTACTCTTCTAACATTTGCCTCTGTGAAAACAGTGTAATCTTTCCTAGATTCTGTCAATCAATGCACAGATAAATACACATTCCCTTAAATTATAGGCATCCATAAATAACTGATATCTGGAAAGCAAGGAGAAGAGATCTTTTTAGAACACGACATTTAGCTCAATTTTAAGTTGGTAAAAATGAGGTAACTTAAAGTATTACTGTTTCTGAAGGGACTTGGAATTCTCATTCTAACCTCTCCCTAGGTTTATTTTCAAAAATCGGTAGTATTGGTAGTATTGCTTGCCACTGTCAATAAATTTCTTCAATCACCCACACCTATTAGGATGGTTATTATCAAAAAGACAAGAGGTAACAAATGTTGGCAAAGGTGTGGAGAAAAGGGAATCCTTATACAGAGTTGGTGGGAATGCAGATTAGTAGCTACTATTGAAAATAGTATGAATGTTCTTAAAGAAATTAAAAATAGAACTACTATACAATCCAGCAATCCCTCTTCTGGATATATACCCCCAAAAGATGAAATAACCACCTTATAAAAATATTTGCACACCCGTGTTCATTGCAGCATTATTCAGAATAACTAAGATATGGAAACAACATAAGTGTCTTTCAGTGGATGAATGGATAAAGAAAATCTGGTGTATATACACAATGGAATATTATTCAGCCTTAAAAAAGGGGATCTTGACCTTTGCCACAATATGGATGGGCCTAGAGGACATTGTGCTAAATGATTAGCAGATTAAGCCAGATACAGAAAGAAAAATACTGCATTATCTCACTTACATGTAAAATCTAAAAAAATAAAAATAAAAATACAGAGATAAAGGATAAAACGTTGCTTACCATGAGGGAGAAGGGGGGATGTAGGTCAAAGGATACAAAGGACTAGATACGTCGGATAAACTAGTCTAGGGATCTAGTGTACAGCATGGGGACTATAGGTAATAAAATTGTATTATATTAGGTATTTTTGTTAAATAAGTAGATTTTAGTTGTTCTTGTCGTAAAATGTAACTCTGTGAGATGATAGAAATGTTAATCTTCTTCACTATAGTAATCATTTTACTATCTGTATGTATCCTGTAACATCATGTTGCAAACCTCAAATACATATAATAAAATTTATTTTTTAATGTCTTCAGATGAAGCATTCCTATACACTGAGCCGTATGGTAAAAAGGGGCCCGAACTTAGGCCTTGAGCTTCTAATTCAGCTTAAATGAAGGAAGACAGAGTGAAAGGGAAAGGCTAAAATGTTTGACCTTCTGGATATGTTTTTTCCTCTAACTCCAAATCAAGCTAAAAGGAATTCAATTATTCCAATTCAAAATCAAAATCAAAATGAACTTGATTATTTCTGTTTTAGCATCTTTCTATTGGTAATGCTAAAAAATAGAGAGCATAGATTATATTTTATCTAAAAGCAATTAATACCTGGATCTATTTCCATGAATACTATTAACTTTATGATTAACAGAATGTTACTGAAATTCAGTTTGATTATCTATAAAACCAGAGGGGAGAATTAGATATCATTACAAGTTCTAAAATTAACTTGTATCCACTTCTTCTTCATGAAAAAAATTGACATAATGAGATCTGCCCTGACAACTTCACTAAGTTATAAGAATCAAAGTATAAGATGTAATATATGTGATATGCACATATGAAATGAGATACAAGGTATGTGAAATTACGAACTACAAACCATTAGTCAAATATAAATGCCTCTTGCTATTGTTGTAACTGAGCCACAGAAAGTTTTGGTTAATTGTCTGAGATAGTACCACTAACAAGTGGTACTTCCTCATTGCTCAAAACAGAGTGCAAATCATCAGAGAAACTAAAAAATACATGAGCAAAGAAGATGAGCAAGAGTTTAAACCCAGGATGTCTGGCCCAGGACCTGGGAGCTTAACCACTGTTCCATATTGTGCTACATTTGCCAACAAAGATAAATTAAAGTCAGCTGTGTTGTGGAGAAGAGATGCAGTGATTCTGCAGCATTGGTATCAATTTAATTTAGAATAATGAAAGCATAGAGTATGGGAGCAAGTAAGCCACAAGGCACTACACTACTGGGGAGATACTTTGCAAAGAGAATAATTTTAATGGGTTGAATATTTTTGAGGCGTTGGACAATTCCAAAAAGTTCCCTTGTGATAATGTTACTCCTTTCCCCCAGAAAAGGGAAAAAATATACAGATTAAACTGCAGTTATTTCCTCAAATACACTGACCCATCCCTGAGGGGGTAGCATATTTACGGGAGGGAAAACTATGCCAGGGTCTGTGCCTCAGACAAGACAGGCCAAGGTAACAGTAGGACTCAATAATGAACAATCAAAGGAAGTTCCATTTCATCTGGCTCCCAAAGCTCACGCCAAACTTGCTGAAAAGGCCAATGTGATCTTTGTTCTCCTTCCACACAGCTCACACACACAGTCTGTCCCTGTGCCAACGGCGTAAGGTACTGGTGACCTTTCCCCTAGGAGTCAGCGATTGTCTTTAGCCCAGTCCAAACTAAACCTTCTCTGGCCCCAGGTCTTCTTCTGAGAATAAAAACATCTAGCAATTTAGGTTCCCCTTAGGCTTTTAAATATACTTCACTAAAGCATTTATTTTTAAAATAATGTCTTTTTCATGCTGCAAAAGTAAAGCATTGCAGAAAATTTGGAAAACATCAAAAGCTACTGAAAAACTAAGTATAATCTCATTACTTGGATTCAACTACTGTGATGTATTTCTTTCATATGTGTGTATAATCCCAATCTTATATTCAATATATATGCATCCTGTCTATGTAATTTGTTTCATATATTTAGAAAACAAAATTGTGACTATGGAAAAGACATTGTTTAATATAGTATCTTTTAAATTTAATGTTATACTGGGAGCACATTCCTATAGGATGAAATATTTGAAAACACGGATTTTCAGGAACTTCAGGCTGTAGTGAACTAGTAATTCAAATCAATCTTTTGCAGAAAGCAGTTATCAATTCCAGATAAAACATCAGAAACGCATGTATATGAAGGTACAGAGGACAGCCAAGGCAGCCAGGCCTCGAGGGGCCGGTATCCCAGAGAGAAGGGAAATACATTGCGGTGAGATCAGTGTTTCCCCTGTACTTCCCCATGAGGCATTTTTCAGGGCAGACAGACCAAGCAGGGAGACAAAAATTACTATGCTCTAGGACTTCAGGGGTTAAGAAAAGTAAAGATGAAAAGGGAAAGTTTGTGAGGTAATGGATATATTGTTGATTTAGCCATTCTATGACGTATACACATATCAAAACATCATGTTGTATAGCATAAATATATACAATTTTTATTTTTCAATTATAAGTAAGTATATTAAAAAGTGAGAATAAAGAAAAGGAAAAATGGAGAGAAGCCCTGTACTCTGCACCACTTTTACTGCAAGGCATAACTCACTTCTTAAGTTGTGACTAGTGAGACGTCAAGAAGCCAAGCAGGAAGTAGTTAATGAAAACATAAAAAGCTAAGTATGTTTGAGTTTTTAAATAAAAATTAAAATAAAAACTGAATTTCAGAACCTCCTAAGGAAAAGGAGTCCCAGTAAAAAACTTAGGCCTTTAGGCAAGACCCAGGAACAGCTGCATCCTAGGGAAAAAAGCCAACCAGTAAAAAACCAGCCATCACAAAGACTAAAAGCCAGTTTCAAATCATTGAAATGTATGATTATGTCGAGATAATCTGGCCTTACTCTAACTGCCTGCCAGATAAAAATGAATTCCTACTACAAGAAGAAAGCAGCCAAAATCTGTATAATTGTTTATAGATGATGTTACGCATTCGAAAATTGCCAGTTATAACAGAAGATTGGACCAAATAAAGAAAAACTAAGAAATAAAAAATGCAGTGGACTTACCAGAGATAAACTTTAAAATACTTTTGATTAATATGTTTAGGAAATTAGATGACAAAATATGGAGATTTAGAAGCTTCCTCAATAGGAAAAAAGCACTCATTGATTATTTTGTGTTGCTTACAGTGTCACACTAATGCTATTGGTTACTACATGATTACTACATTATGTGCTTGAGGTATATGAGCTTTCTTACTCTTTAGAATATTACTTTGAGGTACGTATGCATTTTCTCAGATGAGAAACCAAGGCACTGGCTGGGCATCTGGCTGGATCTGGTAAGGTGTACCTTACATACCCGGTAAGGTGCAGAAGAGCTGGGATTCAAATCCAGTCTGCCTGACTCCTGAGTCAGAGCTCTTAACCTCTCAGTTGGAAGCTCAGCAAATGCTGTTGATTTGAACAGGAATGACGTCTCTGCTTGCCACTCTCTGGAGGAAAGGAACAGACAGTACACCACTCAGAAAGAGCTTTATAATGTCTCTCTCCTGGCCCCTTCTTCCTCTAATTTCCTTTGATCATCATAAGAGAGATCCGTGAAGTTAACAGTCTTACTGGATACTTGGGGCATAGACAGGGTCATCATAGTAGAGGTCCTACTGTGTGCTCCTGAGGGATCTGCTCAAGTAGGAGCTGGAGGGTAGGTCATGGGTTAGAAACGTGAGAAGCAGGCAGAATCCAATGCAGTGCCCTGCATACGGTCTGTCTATTTCAGCCCTCATCATCTTCACCCCTAAGACCTCTGGGAAAAGGAAAAAAGAGAAACATGACCGAATCCCTTCTTACTTATGAACTGCATTAAGGTGTGTGTTAGGAAGTAACTGTTGAGTAATGTTTTTAATATGCAAGCCAGGGCCATCCGATTCACTGCCTGCACCTCAACCAGTGTGGGTTCTTGTCTCATGTGTGTCCAGCTGGCTGAGATTTTAGGGTTGGGTTGGTCTGATGTTTAGGAGCACTATGAGACTTTTATTGAAACCCTTCCTCTCTTTGGTTGTTTGTTTTGTTTTCTTATAAAGAAAACAGATTATTTACCTACATTCTACCCTGGATAGCAGAACACACCTAATTTACTTACACCTGTCCTGTCCCCATATAATATAGAATTCTGTCCCTTTTCTTTAAACAAACACATGCGCACACACCCTTCTATGACATCTCCATTCTCTTAGTAGCACTCAAGAAATGTTTATCATCACATTAAAGAGTAACAGGGTGCTCAGGGAAGGGAAAGCTTTATTTGTGGCTGAAGAATCAGAGTATTAAGGGTGGTTGGTCTTGACAATAGGCCTGAGGAAGAGGTGCCAATGCATCGCTGCTTTGGTGGAGGATGCATGCTTCTCAGGCACAGCATTCGATATTTGCAAAGCTCTTACTGAGTCTTCAAGATCCAGACCAATCATTATTCTATGTGACGCCTTTCATGATCTGCAAGAGGAGCGAATCACACTCTTTCCTTTCCCGGTATATACTTTTGAATAGAAGAGAAAAACTTATCTTAATAGGCACAGCATTCCAAAGGCGTGGGTGTCAGCCTACTCCCAAGCCACAGAGAATTTGGTGGGACTCCTTGATGTGAAGCCAGGAGGAGAATTTGTCTGAGACTCCATAGAAGGAAGCAGAAGAAAGAAAGACTTTGGTGATCTATGTGCATGACACTGGAGAAGGGAGAAGAGTGGTTACACCAGTATCCCCTAGATCGCCAATGGTCACCGAGGACCAGCTAACATGAAGAACATAGTTCTATTATTGCACTTAAACATATTGTAATTATTCGCTTATATTTCCTGCTAACCAATGATAGCCTTGAAGGCAGGGACTTTGCCTTGTTCACACTTTCACCTGGTCACACAGTAGGGAGCTGGAACAGAGCAGATCCATAACGGATGATTGTGGAATGAACACGTGCAGGTAGACAATGACATTTGCACCAGTGCAAACACTCATCCACAAGACAAGGAGTCCAGTGCATTATTGTTATTTTCCCTACAAAGAAAACAAAGTAGCCATCTTAAGCTACGGTACTAAGAGTTGGCAACATTGTAAAAAATTCCTGCTCAGTGCTGTTACTGTGTCTCTGGCCAGGTCCTTGGGTAATTTACCCTGTGACTGGCAAGCTGTTAGCACTGTGAAAACCCTTGAGGATATAATCCCTGGAGGAAGATGATGAGTATGTGTTAAATCCAGATTACACGATCTTAAAAGGCTTGCAGACCTAAACACTTTGGAGTTAGTGGGAAATTTCTCCTAAATGCTCTATCAGACCGAAGCAAGGCTGAAAACAAAGCACCATTCACTTATCTGGGCCATGCAGTTTAGCTGCAGCCGAGACGGCTGGGACCTGTTTCCATACTTCTGTGATTGATCAGAAAACCTTCTTGTAGGAAAGGCAAAAGGAGATGGGGTTGGAATATTTAACAGTAATTCTCTTCAGAGTGCTCTTTCAAAATCAAAGATTGTATTTAATAATTGCCTTTCTCTGGGGCCACTGTTCCTACAGGGAAGCTTTATATCTTACTTGCTTTTTAAATTTCCACTAAAAAGAACAGTTTCTGGACTCCTGGGCTCCAGCATGTGTAGGCAAAGCCAAGCGCTTGGGAAGTCTTACAACTGTAACATTAAAGGGCACAAATTTGAGAGCATCACGCAGCAAGAGGTAGAGTCCTTAGTCTGTGGCCTGGTCCATTCATCCAAGTGTAGAACAGCAGAACCAACACTGGTCCTTTCATCCCAACAGACAATGCAGGAAGCTGTTCATTCCTGTGCAGACTTAATGAATCTCTTGGAGTAGAAATGGAGCCTGCTAGGGGGATGAGGAGTACTTCAAAATGTGAGAGGGAAAAAGACATCAGAACACAGGGAGGATCTATGCAAACACTTAAAGTTGGTGAAACGATAGCAGCCCTTTGTCCCTACAATGTTCCTTTAACCCCCACTCTGCACCCCCACCAATTCCAATATGCTCTCAGGGGAGACAGATCCCAGACACTTTCCTTTCAGAGCAAACTTAAGCCAAAGCCTTTCCTCTCCAGAGGTCAATTGCATTTGAGAATTATGACCGACGTCTTCATGAATTGATTTGAAGTGTCAGGGAGAAGGTGAGGGGGAACCTGCGGTGCCACCTTTCCCAGCCTGGGTAGGCAATGGCTTATTCTGCTGGGACTGATGCAAGATTGTCTTCCCAGGACAACTCCGTCCTTTCATGTGTCCTGATACGCCCTCTGGGCAAGCTCTTTCACTGTATCTTATAAAAATGCTTTCTCGGATTCCACTGTTTCGAACAATATCTACAAGGTCAAATACTCTGAATTGGCTGTGTATATTTTGTCATAAGTTATTCACATGAAATTCACATGAAAAACATTTCATTCATTCATTGATTTAATCAGTATACACTGAGGGCATTAACGGTTTGCCATTAACACCTGCCATCCCTTGGCACCTGTTAGATTTTGGTATTACTTCACTTTTGAGTAGACTAAAAGGAGTGTAATATGGATGAAGTATTCAGCATTACCTGGTTCATTCTTAAACTATCTTGCTTTATTTATTCAATCCAACATTTAATAACTTTCTGCCATGTGCCAGGCACATAGAAACTGATTGAATAGCTCAGACCACCAAACTCCAGAATCCACCAAAAGCTCTCTGTGCTTTAGTCTGACTCAACCACTTACTACCTATCACTTAAATCTTCTAATCCTCAGCTTCCCCATCTTTCAATCAGGCACAATAGTAATATCTATTTCATAGGGCTATGCTAAGCATTTAATGAGAAAATCCAAGTAGAACGCTTAGCACATGATAAAAGCTCAATAAACATGAGCTATTTAGCTGGACATGAGGAGTAATGTCTGCAGTCATTTGGAAGAATAACCCTGCAGACAATTTATATACCAGATCTGGAGAGATATATTATATTTCAGGAAGAGGTGAAGCCATTAGAGATCCATGTACGTAGAGTAACAGAAGTTGAGCTCCAGTGAATGTCTGCAGGGGAATTAAGCGATAGCAACAGTGCCCTTGCACCTGAGAGTGATCATCACCACCAGAACTGCCACCACTGTCACTACCACCATCACCAACACTACCACCCTACTGCTTCTACTGTCTCCAGCCAACACCATCATCTCCTCCACCTCCACCACAAATACCAAGGCCAGCACCGTCACCACCACCACTATACTGTTATCATCACCACCACCATGACCACTTCCACTTCCACCGTCTCCAAACACTACCATCGTCAGTGCCACCACCACCGCCACCGCCACCACCTGCACCACCCCAACATTACGACTATCACCACCATGTATCTCGGTGTTTCTCAAACCACCACCATCTGACTCAGAATCCTCTGAGGCCCTTATTAAAATGATAGTATCCTGGGCCTCACCTCAAACTTATTGACTCCCAAATCTGTGGATCTTCTCGAGAAATCTGCATTTACGCAAGTTCCAGGTGATTTGTGGGGAACTAAAATAGAAAATCACTGATTTGAGGACATATGTCTCTAGTAAACCCGGGTGCCTTATCCACAAACTGGGATCCCTTAAGTGTCTAAAAAAGCCTGGACTGCATGTTTACTTGATTAGGGCCTGTGGAGTGTCAACTACAGAATACGAGCGTCAATGCAGAAAACTAGGGTAAATTTAAATATAAGAATAAAGGCTACATTGTGTCCAGACCAAGTGCTATGCATTCTAGGAAGCTGTAGCTGAATTTTTTCTCTCTGGCCCTGGGATCTCTCACTCATAAAATAAGAATATGCCACAAGTCCCATGTTCACTGATAGCAGAGCCAGTGCTAGAAACCACATCATCGGACTCTCAGGCTGGGTTGGTTGGTTTTCCAAGAAGCTGGTCCAGGAAAAAGGAGGAAAGACAAACATTAGCAAAAGCAGAGTGATTCGAGGCCAGCTGCGACTTAGCCCATGGGCAAGGTTGAGTGTGCAACATTATGGGAGATGATGTGTGGCAAGGGACCAGTCCTGGATAGAAAAATACGAGAGAGGAGAAAGCTGTCCTTGGACACTGATTTCTCTCTTCCAGTCCTGCTCTTCCTTTTAATGTATCCACCTCTCTCACCTTTCCTGTCTAGTGTGCACCAGCTAGGTGCACCAGGGTCCAACCTCCCATCCAAATCCGTGGGTGTATTTTCCAACATGGCTCCCCTCTGCTACCTCTCAAACCTCATCTGCTCCAATGACTTCCGGGACCTCCTTGCTCCAACCACGCTGGACTCTTTGCCGTATTCCTGGGTCTCATCAAGAGCCCCTCCCATCTCATGGCCTTGGCGCCCCCTGTCCCTTCTGCCCCCATTGCTGTTTGTCTCTCTCCCTCACTTCCTTCAGTCTTCATTCAAATACCACCTTATTAAAATGCTCCTTCCTGATAACCCTGTGTAAAAGTAGTCATGTCCCACCCATATCCCTCCCTGTTCCTTTACCTGGCTTTGTTTTTCACTGTCTGACACACCACCTAGGTATGTATTAGTCTGGCTTTCTCTCTCTTCTCATCAAAATTGTAAATTTTTGAGAGCAGGAAATTAATGTCTGTTTCATTCAAACAGTGCCTGCCACATACTAGGCGCTCAATAGGTGTTATCTAAATAGGCGATTGCTGATTCTGTTGGAAGTCTAAGCTCCGCTAACCCACGTAATGGTTAACACCTTATCCTTTTCCAGGCGATCCATTTGCATTTGACAAGGACTTTTAGGAGAAAATGTTCTAGCACAAAGGAATGATCACAATGGTTGATACTGCAGCATTCCTGTCAGTCAACCGAAGTTGGCATTGTGAAGCACACACTCAGCCAGCCTATAATTACCCTACATCACTATTCATCACTGAAAACTCAGCACCTTGTCCAAGGCCTTGCACATGGTGGTTGTTCAATAAAAGCTTGTTGAGCTTGAGTGTGTGGGAGGCTCTGTTTTGCCCTCATGGAAGTAATAATTCAATCGTCACAGCCATGAAGCTGTCCAATTGGTTGCTGCTCCCTCTGTTGTGTACAAGACTGTAACTTCACAGCCAGCCTAACAGTCAGGCACAAATTCAGGTCTTGCTTCTTTTTAGTTGACAACTTTGTGGTCTGGTATTGTGGTTTTACTCTGGGTGACTTACAGACAACATAAGGTGGTCTCACAAAGAACCCAGACTTTTTTTAGAGGACAAATAATTGCCTAAGTTAATGGGCAGTTAAGCAGTTTGAGACCAAATTGTGTGTTTTGCACCAGGCTTTCTTAGTAAGCTGTTTCCCTAAGAGGGAAAGGAAACAGTTGTGCTAAGCAACTGTACCTTAACCCATCTTACAGCTCAAGGATTCCGTTTTTAATCAGTGCTAAATTTATCAGATCTCTCCTGGATTTGCAATAGAACAGCTGCCAAGTAAACTGAAGGAACAGAATGCATCAACATTCAGCAGAAACTGGCAAGGAAATCCTTCCTAATCAAAACCAGCAGTCACCGTCAAAATGAGAACACCCTGAGTGATTGTTGCTGACACATGTGACGCCCTGTGTTCCAAGTTCCTGCAAAACACCCTCAACACATGGCCGTGAGCAATTCTTCTCCTAGACAAAGAATTTCTATTCTCTGGACAAAGATGCCAATGTGGAGAATCCATTTTTTAATGCATCTTAAGTCAAAATCATGGTTAATATAATAATTGCCTACAAGTTTTACCCACTAGAAAGGCTTGTTTTTGAGATTTTGTTCATTTTACAGTTTACCTCATTTAATTAATACAATTTAATACTTCTGATTTAACAGCAAATTCTTTTATTCGACCCAAGAGTGTTTCACTTTTCAAATCTAGCTAAAATATCATAGTACTCACCTTAGCAATGAGGCCTCTACTGACTCCACATGTATTTTTAACCCCCTAATATTCTCCATTATCCTTTTCTACTTTATTGTCCATCAGAGGATTTATTTGTCACCATCTAACATACTATTTCTTATTTGATTTACTGTCTCTATCCTACCCATCCACTTTCCCAAACTAAACTGTCAACTCCACAAGGGCTGAAATTTTTGGTTGATTTGTTCACCTAGAGCATGTGTGACCTATGGGAAGTGCTCAATAAATATTTGTTGAATGAATGAATGAATGAACAATGGTTAAGAATAGTGGCTTCAGAGTCAGACTATCTAAAGTTAAATCCAGGCTCTGCTACCCAAGGAAAGGAAGATGTTTAAACTTGTTATGCCTCAGTTTGCTTTTCTGCAGAATGGGGATGATAATTCTGATAAGAATACTGCAACTAATAGTAATAATAACTCCTATACTGTTATGAGTAGAAAAAGAACAATGCATAGAAAAAGGTAGCAACATTCTGTCACACAGAGAATGCCCTTGGTAGAGGTGACTGCTATTGGTTGCTTTTGTGCTCCACTGAATATGCCCAAATCTCTCAGGACTGGTGGGAATGTGCCTGAAGGTCTTGTGGGTTGGGGATCCAGGCTCCAGTCACGAACCCCTTCAATCACAATGGCATCTCTGCCTTGTTAAAATTTTTATTTCTTTTTCATTTGTTTGCTATCCCAGGGAAGACTTCATTTGAAAAAAGTGTGCTATGCTTTTTAAAAGTTTGAGATCCATTGTCATCAGTAATTAGAAGGGAAAAGTCCTTTAAGCGAATATTTAACTTCCATTCATTTAGGACTGGGCACTTGTGCTTGAACATCATAGCTCTGCGTCACATGGTGATGCATGTCACCATGGTGACTGTTGTCTAGTCCAGTCTGGGGGACAGAAAGGAACTTGAAAAGTCGATTGCATGGAGAAGGAAGAGAATCAAGGGAGTACATTACCTGGCACCCAGCAGTACTCAGGAAAGAGGTTCCCGCCTCTCTCCTCGTGGATACAGAAGGTAGACAGCAAACCCACATCCAAAAGAGCAGCAAACTTATTCTGAATCTCAGTCCTTACCATGTGAGGATCACCTGTCATTTGGATCATGAGTACAGTAGCTCCCATGCATGGTAGGAACTAAAAAGACATTGTGATGTCTTAAAGAGATTTTAGGAACTTCAGCTGAGTCTTTATTTCCATTTTTTCCCCCATATTCACTAGCACAGAAGTGGGTGCCTTATTGTCAGAAGCAGTTCAACCATTGTCACAGGCAGAGCCCGCCTGTTAGCACACCTGACCAGCACAGGGCTGTTCATTCATCCACAGGAAAACACCTGGAGTCCCCTCCCAAATAAGTGCTTCGACAAAAGAAAAAGTCAGGAGTATAAATATGCTTGCTGTAGAAAGCCCTTTTTGTGCTCAGCCACCTTGGGAAAAGATGTCTGCAGGCTCCCAGGCTGATCTCTCTCCCTGCTTGCCTCAATGGAGAGGAAGGGAGGGATTGGCACAGGGCTAGCACGCTAGGAGAGGAAGCAGGACTTAGAGAGACTGACCTGGGGAAAGCTGACACCACCCTGCAGGGGATGGATCCCGTATCTGATTGACAAAGAATGCAGTTCAGGAAATCACTCAGTGCTCCTTCCTGTCACTGGGCCTGACTCAGGATTAGCTTGGCCAGAGAGGAGCACTGAGAGGGAGTCTGCAAAGGGAGTACTGAGGAGAGGAAAGGAAGGGGAGAGAAGGGAGGAGAGGGGGTCGTGTGGAGGGAGGCCACCACGTATATCTCATGGACAAGGCATGGTCAGAAGTGACAAGGAAGAACCCGAGTCCTGAAACTCAAATCATGGCTTTACCTTTATCAAGGCAGACTTGAATCTCTGAGCCCCAAACCTAGCCTTGACTTCACCCTCAGGACTCACTTTGAACACTGCTCACCCCAACTGTATCCACTGCCCCCTGCAACGAACACCAACATGACATCTGCACTTGGCCTTGTGGTGTCCTGTAACAGTGCTTGCTGTGCTGGGCTCACTGGCAGGGCTCCTGGTCCCGACCCCTGCTGGCAGCCTGCCTGCCTTCCTCTGGCCTTCGTCCTGCCTCCCCGCCCTACCTCAGCATGAACTTATTCAGGTCAGTGGTTCAGATACTGGGTTAGGTACTAGAAACACAGCCATGAATATGTCTCTGCCTGCATGTTCCAGAAATTTCAATCTAGTGCAATGGTTTTTTAAAACCTCTTCATTAAGGTCATTAAATATGAAATGTCTGGTTTCGAATCAAAAGTGTAGTTTATTATATCTCAAACAAGAAGCAGTACAATTGATCAAAGTATGAGGCTAAACTAGCAACACAGTTTTGCCATCTTAACAGTAGCTTGTTTATGCCAGCAGCGAAGAAGCCTGGAGAGAGAGTGGAGATAAAATTGAGAAAGGCGTTTTCCACAGCTTGTTGAGAATTGAATATTTTTCTTTGCAGGAAGTGGTCCAAAGCCTGGAAGAAGTGGTAGTCAGTTGGTGCAAGGTCTGGTGAATACAGTGGATGACAGGGAGTTTCCAAGTCCAGCCTCTGTGGTTTGAGCAGCGTTGTTTGTGCAACATGTGTTCGAGCATTGTCTTGCAAGAGGATTGGCCTGTCTTTAGTGACCAATCTTGTCTGCTTAATCACAAGCATCCTCATCATCTCATCCAGTTGGTTGCAGTAGACATCTGCTGTTATTGACTGACCAGGTTTCACGAAGCTGTAGTGGATAATGCCAGCATCGGACCACCAAACAGACACCATTAGCTTTTCGGGATGAATATTCAGTTTTAGACTGTGTTTCAGCACTTCATCTTTATTCAACCATTGTGCTGAATGCTCACAATTGTCAAAAAGAATCCATTTGTCATCACACATAACAATATGGTATAGAAATGGTTTGCCTTTATGTCATGACAGTAAAGAAAGGCAAGTTTCCAGACGATTTTGTTTAATTCACGCAGAACCCACCTATCCAGCCTCTTTACCTTGCCCATTTGTTTCAAATGGTCTAATATTGTTGGAATAGCAATGTTAAACCTCACTGCTAATTCTCACATAGGTTGAGATGGATTCGCTTCCACTATAGCTTTCAGCTCATCATTATCCACCTTGGTCTCAGGTCACCAACGTGGCTCATTTTCAAGATTAAAATCATCAGAACGGAACTTCTCAAACCATCTACGTACTGTGCATTCATCCTTCCCAAATATTTCATTGGTATTTCAAGCTGCCTGCCCTGCATTAGTTCCACAGTGGAACTCATATTTGAAAATAACACAGATTTTTTACTTATCCATGGTTTCACAAAAATTGCTCTAAAGAAATTTGAAAGATAATCACAAGCCAAAATGTGTGTTGAAATACTGAGGATGTACCTTCACAATAAAAATAACAAGAGGTGTCAAAGTGAAATGTCACGGATACCGACTGTCAAATTTAGTACTTGAGGAATCCGGACATTTCATACTTAATAACCTAAATAAATCTCAATTCACAGAAATAATTTTACATTATGATTCCATTCATATATATATATATGTATTAGGTATGTATGTAAAAATAAAACAATTATGTTTCACAAACAATATTGATTAAGGAGCCATAAATGGATTCTGATATTTTCTATTCTGTTCTACTCATTTTTTAGAATGCCAATCACAGCCCAGTAAGTTGATTTTATGACCTACAGTTTGAAAAACCCTGGGTTAGTGAAGGAGAAAGACAAGAAAATAGATTATTACAATGCAATTTGGAGGTGTTATTAAAAGGTCAAGGCCAGCATACCAGTGGAGCAGAAAGGAGAGGCACCTGCCTGGCTAGAGGCGGATGACAATTAACGGGCTTACGGCCATCTCCTGCGCTCTGAATCCCTGTGCTCCTCTGCCTCCTGGGGGAGACAGAAAAGTGACAGCAGGTGTGACTTCTACACTGCTATGGGATGACAGGGGTTGGAGCATCAAAGAGAAGGATGGGAGGAGCAGAGAGAAGTGGCAACATGAGGTGGCAGCATGTGGAACATCAAGAGGCCAGCAAGCGGATCCCAGGAGGTAAGGCAGACAGTTGGGATTAGCAGAACACCAGTGCTGAGCAGGAACAGCTTTATCTTCAGGGCAGCAGGCGAAGCTGCAAAGGATTTTAAGTGGATTAAGTTTTAGAAAAACCTCTCTGGGTGCTATATAGAAAAGAAAACATGTTCCATGGCCATGAACAATTTAAGGCAGACACTTCCAGATCAAAAAAATGATCACTATGTACTTGGTGGTAGGTTTTTTAAACATGGTTTTTAATGGTGGGGGTGGGGAGAAAATAGAATCAAAAGACGAAGATGAAACAAGGATTTTTTTGTGTCTTCTTTTTTTCTATTTTTTATCCTTCTCTCTACTTTTGGACTCCTGGAATAGAATGGATTTCAGACTAGAAGTCCTCTTAGAGAACACTTGAGAATGCTGAGGGCACATGGAAACTGAATGTATATTTAGTCACTTGGCTAAATAAGAGCAAAGAGGGATCCAATAGTGGGGCATGTTAGTCTCTAAACTGAACTTGTGCTGTTCAATATGGTATCCTTGTGGCTACTTAGATTTAAATTTAAGTTAATGTAAATTAAATTTTTAGGAAAGTCAGTTTCTTGGTCATGCTAGCCACATCTCAAAAGCTCAGTAGCCGCATGTGGCTGGTGGTTACCGTAGGGGATATTTCTGTCCTCTCAGAATGTTCCGTCAGACAGCACTGCTTTGGACAGCCTCGTGGAGTCGGATGTTAAATCACACATTCTATTTCACTACTTGCATGTTCTGAGCCAAACTGGTAAGTAGATTGTTGTCGTCGGAGAACAGGCTCGCCTCTGCTTTACTCCAAATTGTTTCTAGTGATTTCTAGCCATCTTTCACTTGAACCCAGGGCAGAGAGTGGGCTCTACCAAGGCTTGCTCATTTCTCTCTCTTATTCTCTCTCTCTCTCTCTCTCTCACTCACATACACACACACACACACACACACACACACACTCATGAACACATATCAGAATCTTTTCTTTTTATTAGAAAACGTTTTTTGTAAAAATATGTAAATATATTCATATATACTTATATACATGAATATGTATACACACATGTATACACTCATTTATAACACATGCACATATATACACTCAGTTATAACATCTATACACATTACATGTGTGTATATACACATACATGTACATATACACACATATATGTATACATACATAAATATGCACCCCAGTTATTACCCAGATGATATCTAGTAGGATTTAGGCCTCTCTTTTCTTCCCCAACAATTAGTACAGATAAAAATCACAAAAATTCAGGGCAAACTTGATCAACTGAATCTTTAGAGAATAAATATTAGGAGCAATTATCATTAGGCAGATACGCTTCACAGGGGAACGATCGCACGAGAAGCCACGTGGGGCAGAATGCTGCTCTTAATTACACCTGCGTGGGGGCAGTTGGTTTGCTCAGAGTATGGTCGGACTTTGGCCGGCAGGGAAGGCTCATGAGCATTTAAAAGGTCTCCCCAAAACAGGCTGCATCCAGCAACCTCGTGGGACACCCCTGAGCCCTGCATGCACTCTGCCTCTGCCACTGGCCTTAGCTCTTTGTCCACACAGAGACGCTGACCTGGGGTTTGTCCACTGGGTTCCACTTACTGTCCTCATCTTACAATGAGGAAATCATAGAAGCAGAATGGTTTGTTAAAAGTTCATGTTAGATAATGGCAAGGCAGGGCCAGAACCTGGGTCTCCAAACACCCAGCATGGGGCTTTTCCCAGTGTATATCACAATATTCCGTATTTTGTAAGATGCTACAAAACTATTAATGTTAATTTTGGAGGAAATATTTCTTCTCTTTAGGGTCAAAAGAGAATGAGTAAAGTGCCACTTGAAGTACACATATGTGATCACAATTAACACATAATCCTATCGCACACTGAATTAAAAAAAAAAAAACTATACCTGTAAAAGACCTCTTACCGTGTTTTATGAAGGCTTTAGTAAACCGGTCGTGTAAATGGAGATTAGGGCCATTCTTACCTTGGTGACCATGTAGTGGGTTGAGAGAGGGTTTCATGATAAGACAGATCTGTGTTCAAGTCCAAACTTGTCCATTTTCTAGCTGGGGGTCTTTGGGCAAAACAAATTTTAGCAAAATGAGGTGGCATAAAAGTACCCATGGGCAAATTTATATTAAATGATGTATGCATAGAAAGTGAGCAAATTAGATTAGTTATTTTCCCCACTTTGACACCCACCTATTCATCAGTAGCATCTCCAATGAGCGATCAAATATAGAAGCGAGCCCATTCTGTATAAAAAAGCTACACAAAAGCATCCCTAATCTACCAGGAGCAGTGCTATCATAAGCAACAAATAAAAATGTCCACTGATCTCTCTCTCTCCCCCCACTCCCCTCATTCCTTCTACATGACTATTCTATGCGTTTGTCAGATTTGTCACCTCACAGGTAGCACAATTTATCCCAAGAATGCCCTTGCCTTTCGTGTAATAATTATAAGCATCCAATGTGTCATGTAGGTTGCAAGAGAATGAAATGTTTACCACCTAATGCTGTAACTGCAGTTCCAAGCTACTTGTGCAATAGAATCTCCTGAGTATCTTTCACGTAAGTCATGAAATAAAATTATATTCTGCTGCTGGGCACTTTTTGGTATCCAAGTGGCAGAGACTTGTGCTTTTGTGTTAATCCGGAAAGGAAGTGAGCTGGTGGAAACGCAATGGTAAGTGAGCCTCTACAGAGCATTTCACGCGTGCAAAGCCTTTTGCAGGTATGCTCATAACTTCTTTTCTCCCAGAAAATAGTATCAGGGCCTTCTAACAGGGTTACGTAAATTGCATGCCGATGGCTCCAGGGGCTTTATGGTCCTCTGCAAAACAGAGAACCCGTCTTTGCTAGCCTTAATAACATCGGCACATTGCTGCGGCTTCAAAAACAAATAAAATAAAATCTCATCTTCAAGGGCAAGACACTGAAGAGAACAAACACCTTGGGTTTTTTTCCAATACACTTTTAAAGTGACAATTACCACATTACCTGTTATCGCTACAGATTGAGTTTTAATTGTGTTTTATTTTCTAGTTTCTCATTAAGGTCTTTTTTTTCAATTTTTTAAATCCAACATATAATGATTGTGCATCTTTATAAGGGCACATAGTGATGTTTCAATGCATATAATGTATAGTGATCAGGGCAGTGAAATTAGCGTATCCATCATCCCAAACATTTACTATTTCTTTGTGTTGGGAATATTCAGCATCCTTCTAGCCATTTGAAACTATGTAACACATAAGGTCTTCTCACCCTGCTTACGTGTTTCCATTTATTGCGCAGGCTTTTAATTCCAAAGCATTTAGAGTTTCTGTCATTTCTGAGACATGACAATGATTTTTGGTTTTTTCCTTTGCAGTTACTGTTTGAAGTAAATGAATAAATTCAATGCATTATTTATCATCTGGATGGATAGACAGCAGGCCAAAGAACACACTGGTGTCTGTGGCTTCAGCCTGCTCCTGCCGAACGAGGGAGGGAAATCCAACCTCTCCTCCACCCTTTTCTGCACCCCCAGACCAGAACTAACTGCAACAAGGTCTTCATCCAAATATTCCCAAGACTTCTACCTTCTGAACTTCCTTGGAATATGGAAAATAAACCAATAAAAGCAAAAGCATTTAAGCGTTTTTTTCAGAACATTTTGGGCTCACTGCCGATGTCTGCATGAGAGCAGATTAAATATTTCTCACTCATTAAAATCTTCAGGAAGACTCTCCTGCTGTTAAAGGAGCAATATTTTAATACAACGGTCTATGGGCTTTTATGTGCCCATCTGTTTATGATTTACGGAGACATAAATCTAAAGCAACTTCCGTTTCTGTGCAGCTTGAGGTTTTCCGCAACTTCCCAGAATTTAAATCCCAGCTTCAAAGGAATAAAATCACTCACTTCAGTTTTAGCAGTGCGGAGTCTCCCTGTCTCAACTTAAGGTGCTCATTGGTCTGCAGAAATAGTGCGGATAGAGGGTCGGAGAAACCAAGCTTCTAAAAGGCAAGAAGAGCTACCTCAAGTGCTTGCCTTGTCCACCAAGAGCCTGTGATCATCTCAAACAAGGTCGTTCAGAGTCTCAGTGTATGGGACACAGGAGGTGGAGCCGCTGCGGGGCAGAGGCCGGGGGAGAGGGGAGTCGTGGAGGCAGCAGGAGCCTTCCCGTTACACATCCACCTTGAACAAAAACAAATCTCTCAGGTGCTCACTGAGGAATCCGTCACTGCACTGATCAGAAACTGTAACGACATGGGATTTGCAGTCATTCCTTTCTTTAATTCCTTTTTTAAGCATCAGAACTCTTTTGCCAAACGATGGCGTGGCTTCTTTTGCAGGCTTTACTATCTAATGCTGGTGACTATGTAGAGAGTCTCCATCCGTCTCTGGTTTACTCTTTCAGGCTCGGTCTGCAGTCCAGTGTCAGTGTTCTTCCCCAACGACTGATTTCCTGAAGGAATCCCAGGATAGGACCAGGAGGCTGTGTGGAATACAGGCTCTTCTGAACTGTGTTTCCCATGGAAGAGTGTGAGGAGGACAGGGTAGGGTCTAGAAACCTGCTGTCGCCATAGCCCAGAGGAGAGAAACATGGCCCTATCTGAGCAGGCCAAGGGCATTTTCACTATAGCAGGTAGTAAAGGAGGACGTGGAATGGGCCTAGCTTTGTGTGGCTATCAACTGGAGTTGACAGATTTAGCACGAAGAGGAGGAGGAGGAAGAGTAGGGAAAACAAAAAACAAAAGGATATCATGGGATGTACCTATACTAAGAAAATTATTCGTTGTTTATCCGAAATTCAAATTCACCTGGGCATTCCATATTTTGCCTGGCAACCCTCTCCCCAGCTCATAACTCTCTCTGCCTTCCCACGGGAGCAGCCCCACCACTATCCACTTCACAAACTGAGGTCTGCATAAAATTGCCTTAAAAGGGGGTTCTGACGCTTTAAAAATAATAAAAAAGGAAGGAGTAGTTGAAAATGACCTCTACATTTTAGCTAATAGATTTTATCTCTGCATAAAGGACAAGAAAAGGGTGTTCTTATGCTATAAATTCACAATAAGACATTTTAAATTTTATTTCATTATCATTTGACATATTCCAAGAGAAGCTGCTTGCGGTAGATTGAATTTTTGGCTCTAATTCTTTGCCCTGTCCTATATCCATACATTTTGCCCTGTGGTTTTTGCAGTTTCTTCCACTACAGGCAGAATATATTTCTCTACTCCTTTGGGTTTGGCCACATGTCTGCTTTGGCCAATAGGGTATTATTCAATGGACTTGCATGATTAGGCTTGTCCTCTTGCACCCTAACTTCAATATGAGAAGAACATACCTTGGGGAGTTGCCCACTTGTCTCAGAAAAATGGGAGGATATTCGAAACAGATTTAAATTGAACCCACAGCTGGAGCCAAGCCTAGATAAGCCCAGCCAAGCTGACTCATATATTCATGAGCTAGAAATAAATGCTTTTTGTTGTATGGCTCAGATTTTGGGGGTGGTTTGTTATGCAGCATTACTGTGGTAAACACTGACTGATACATTCTACCTCATCACTCTCAGGATATCTGTTAAGGCTGCCAGTTCCTACAAGAGCTCCAATTCACACTAGTGTACATGACACAGACTTTTCCATTTAGGTAAGACATTTTTGAACGGAAAGTTTAGCGATAATGAATTCTCAGGATTTCTCAAGATTCACAGAGAAACCACACACTAAATGAAATTTTCCACCCAGATTGCTAATGAGATTATCACTAATCTGCTCAATTTAAAAACTAAATGTTCTTTCCAGGATTTTAAAAATAGCATTTCAAAGATGAAAATGAGGATCAGCCACCATGAGAAATTATAACACTGAACATCTGTGCAGGCAACTCATTTGTTAGAGTAAACATTTAACTGGGCAGGAGTTGGTGATTGTTATTCTCCCTTCAGCATATTTTACATTCAGGATGTATGTTTTATTAAGCTTGGTATTTGCAAGAGAAAGCCAGCATGTAACAGATGGGAAAATTGGACAACAGTTTTTTAAAAAAATTTTAGACAGTGGTGTTCTCCAGATATCCCTGCCACTGGACCTCCCTCTAGCCCCCTTCTTGAAAAATATGTCAAAATTCTAATTTCTATGCTATTTGCCTCCTACAACAACACCTTTCAATATTTGTGCTAATATTTCTAAATACTACTAGAAGGATTGAGACTCTCCAAAAATCACACCATAAACTGTATTATGAGATTGCCAACATATGGAAACCAAAATGAACTCTTCAATGGGATCCTTGTGCTAGAGATTGCATCAGGAACTATAACCAAGCAGGCAGAGCAAATGAGGCTACCTGATATTTTTTTTAACATCAACTGTAAAAATCACTTACTGAGAAAGAACATCAAGTTAAGTCAAGCAAAAACACAGTGCAATTCCAAAAATACAATGTGGTTTTCAAGAATTAGTGTCCAGGAGCTTAAAATCTTGCTTAAACATGATAACACTCAGCTTCAGCTAGAGTGTCAAGTTAGGGATGGTAGGTTATTGAATTACCCTGCTTGTCAAATATTTCTACCAAACATATATTTTCAGGTAGAGGGGAAAGGACCTCAATAGGTGTGATGTCAGTCTAGATTAAATGGCTTACTGCAAGTTAGGTGTTTTATCTTCAAAACTCATAATTTTTACATTCTATTTCATAATATGTGCACATTGCTTAACATCAAAATAGCACTTTCAATTTCCTTCAGGGAAAACAAACAGGTTTCTTCAAGGCTCATTGGATGGTAGCAAAAGATACTATATGGTACTGAATCAATCATACTTGGGAGATTGAACTGAATTCAAGAGCCCTAAATCTGCATAATGGTGAAAACATCTCTGAGTTGGTGTCACAAGATTTTGAGGATTCAGAATCACCTAAATATCGAGATACTAACATAAGTAGCAGCAGTTTCTTCACTCCTTTAAAAGCCCCCTAGAATGAAGAGTTAATGACAATGGGTTTAATCCGATGGGCCTCGAGTGTTTACTCTTTCACCCACCCTACTGGACACCCCCAGAGTTCACAAATCCAACCTATGGAGACTACCCTTTCCAATGCACGTCTCTCTGGGACATGAAAGATGAAGCCCTGACTTGAAGAGTTACACGGTGGGGTGAGAGGAAATCAGAGTGATAACTGTGGATTAGGTGCATGTGGCTCTTACCCCTAGAGATTCCTCTCCTTAAACTAAGCAGAGATGACACAGACTCACAGATCAGTCCTGATCTTGAGTCCTTCCCCAGCACAAATTATTCCTGGGAAAATATACATATGAGATATAGGACAAAGACATAAAAAGATAAAATATGTCCATAAAAACCTCAAGTTAAAAGTCTAGACAATCTCTTCAAACCTGGGGGGAGGATGGAAACCAAGGGGCATGCCAATAATTAAAATGTTGAAAATATAGACATTAGTTTTCAATATGAGATATAATTTACATAGCATAAAAACTACCCTTTTAAAATGTAAAATTCAATGGTTTTTAGTATATTCACAAAGTTGCACAGCCATCACCGTTATCTAATTCCAGAATGTTTTCATCATCTCCGAAAGAAAGATATACCCATTAACAGACGCTCCTCATTTTCCCCTCGTGTAGTCCCTGAAAACCACTAATCTGCTTTCTTTCTCTGTGGATTTCCCATTCTGAAGATTTTACACTAATGGAATCATACGTCACATGGCCTTTTGTATCTGGGTTCTTTCACTTAGCCTTATGTGTTCAAAGTTCACCCACATCACAGCATGTATCAGTACTTCATTCCATTTTATGGCTGAATAATATTTCATTGTATGGATCAACCACATTTTGTTTATCTGTTCATCAGTTGATGGGTATTGGGTTTCCCCACTTTGTATCTATTGTGAATAATGATCCTATAAACATGGGTATACAAGTTTATGTGTGGAGATATGTTTTCTATTCTTTTGTGTCTATACCTGGGAATGGAATTTCTGGGTCATATGGTAACTTCATCTTTAACTTTTAGAGGAACTGCCAAATTGTTTTCTACAGTGACTGAACCATTTTACATTCCCACCAACAATGTACAAGGGTTCCATTTTCTCCACATTCTCATCAACATTTCTTATTGTCTGACTTTTTGGTTTCAACCATCTTAGTGGGTGTGAGGTGTGTTTCATTGTGGTTTTGATTTGTATTTCCCTAATGACTAATGGTGTCGAATATCTTTTTATGTGCTTATTGGTTACTTGTACATCTTCCTTGGAGAAATGTGTATTTAAATCCTTTGCCCATATTTTAATTGGGTTCTTTGTCTTTTTATCTTTGAGTTACAAGGGTTCTTTATGTAGTCTGGATACCAAACCCTTGTCAGATATATGATTTTCAAATATTTTCTCCCATTCTGTAGGTTGTCTTTTCACTTTCTTGATAGTGCCCTGTGAAGTACAAAAGTTTTTAATTTTGGTGAAATCCAATTTATCTATTTTTTGTTTGGTTGCTTGTGTTTTTGGTGTCATATTTAAGAAACTGTTGCTTAATACAAGGTCACAAAGATTTACATATCGTTTCCTCTAACATTAATATAGTTTTAGTTCTTACATTTAAGTCTTTGATCCAGTGTAAGTCAGTTTTGTATATGGTGTAATAAATTCATTCTTTGTTTATCTGATTGTCCCAGTACCATTTGTTGAAAAAAACTATTATCCCTCCATTTAATTGTCTGGGTACCTTTGTTGAAGATCAATTATCCATAGATATATGGGCTTGTTTCTGAACTCTCAATTTTATTTCATTGGTCTATATGTCTGTCTTTATACCAGATAATCAGATAGCCTTGATTACTGTAGCTTTGTATTAAGTTTTGGTATCAGGAAGTGTGAGTCCTCCAACTTTGTTCCTCTTTTCCAATATTGTTTTGGCTTCTTTGTCAAGGGGTTGCTGTATCCCTTACATTTTCACATGATTTTTAGGATCAGCTTGTCCATTTCCATAAAAAAAAGACATCTAGGATTTTGATAGGTATTACATTAAATCCATGTATCAATTTGAGGCATTTTCCCATCTTAACAAAACATTAAATCTTCCAATACATAAATGTGAGATGTCTTTCCCTTTATTTAGGTATTCTTTAATTTCTTTCAGTGATATTTTGTAGTATCCAGTATTTAAGTATTTCACTTCTTTTGCTAAATTTATTCCTACATATTTTATTATTTTGATGCTATTGCACATGGAATTGTTTTCTTATTTCATTTTTGAGTTGTTCATTTCTAGTGTATAGAAATACAATTGCCATTTTTATATTGATCTTGAATCCTGCAAATTTGCTGAACTTATTTGTTCTAAGAGTTTTTTCTTAGTGGATTCCTTAGAATTTTTTATGTACAAGATCATGTCATCTGCAAATAGAGAATGTTTTACTTCTTTCTATTTCTGAGGCCTTTTGTTTCATTTTATTGACAAAATGTGCTTGTTATAACCTCCAGTAAGACGTTGATTAGAAGTGATAATAAATGAACATCCTTGCCCTGTTTCTAATGTTAGAGTAAAAGTATCCAGTCTTTCACCATTAACTATGTTATCTGGGGGCTTTTCATAGATACCCTTTAGCAGGTGAGAAAGTTCCCTTCTATTCCTCCTATTTTGAGCATTTTTAACATGAAAAGGTGTTGGATTTTGTCAAATGCTTTTTCTGTGCCTATTGATACTGTTAGCAGCCTCCAAGGGAAGTTTTTCCAGGTTCTTGGTGATAGTCTGGAGAAAAGAATTTCAGGATGTACCATGTAAGCCAAGCAAACGACAGCTTTATTTTATTTTATTTTATTTTTGAAAGCAAAATTACACTCTTGAGAGAGAATGGACAGGATCAAAAAGAGCAGCTGCACAGGGGAGGACACAGTTTTTGGTCTTTTGAAGTCTTACTAATTGAGGGGAGGAATAGTCAATGCTAAGGGGTTGGCTTTTACTAACCATTTGGGTAGTAATTTCTACAATTGCGTTCCCCCCCGCCCCACTTTCATACTTTATATGGTTGTTTTGGAACTGTCATGCTGATTTCAAGGGTGAAGAAATTTTAAAACCACAATGTAAATGATATTGCAATTAGCCAAAATTCATGTAAGGTGACAGAGATAGCTGACAGGCCTTTGAAGTTCTTGTCTGTGGTTATCAGCCCCCCTAGTTAGCTTCTGCCTGAGGGTTGTTTACTCTAACACCTGCACCCAATCTTCAAGTCCCTGCATTGGATCTCAGCTCTGTCTCCTGGTCTCCCACTCCAGCAATACGAGCATGTGGGTTTTGCCCTTTTTTTAAAATTAATATTGTATATTACAGTGAGGATTTTCAGTTGTTGAAACAACCTTGCATTGCTAGGATAAATTCCACTTTGTCATGGTTCATAAGTATTTTTATATATTGTTGGGTGTGGTTTGCTAGTATTTTGTAGAGAATTTTTGCATCTATACTCATAAGGAGTATTGGTCTCTTGCTTTCTTTTCTTGTGATGTTTTTGTTTAGTTTTGGTATTGGGGTAATACTGGCCTCATTGGGAGGTAGAATGAGTTGGGATATATACCTGCCTCTCCTATCTTTTTGGAAAGTAGAAATCAATTTTTAAAAAGAAGATGGAGTTGATGTACTTAATTTCTTCTGCTAAGCACAACTAAAAATTCTGGATATTATACACAAAACAAACATAAGAAGATTCTGAGGCAGAGAGGGACCTCACTGTCAAAGGGATGACACAGCAGTGCATTCCCTGGTCTGTCTTTCTTTTTGCTTCATACAGCCCATATTTGGAGCTGGAAAAGCCAGAAACCTGGAAATGCCAATGGACACAGACAAAATAGCCACAACAAAAGCCTGATCTCTCAAACTGATAGGTGCAATACATCAAGCCAAAAGGCTTTTAGACAATAATTACTCTACTCCAGCCAAAAACCACAGGAAAAATTTGTGGCCTCATCCCTACCCACTCCAGCAAAGGCTTAGTGGGGAGCCTAGACTTTCACTCTTTGAGACTGTAAACAGGCTCTCCACTTCCCCCTCCAGGTGGTGTCAGAGAAAACCAAATACAGAGCCGAGACTTTCGTCCTAGGCAGGTGTAACAAAATCGCCCCACCATGATGTCAGTGAGACCATGTAGGCAGCCTGAATTTCCATGCCCACCTGAGAGTTGTGAGGTCACACATACCCCTCCACTGCAGCGGTGTTAGAGGAGGGCTGAAGGGAAGGAGGGAACACCCACCCCCACTCAGTAGTCACAAGGAACACCACCCTTCAGGTGTCAATGGAGACTGAATGGGAACTTGAACTTTTGCCCCTCTCTGGTGTCAACAATGGTGACCCTCCTTCCCCTTCCAGAACAGTGTCAGAAGCAGCCAGTTAAAACAGAAAGTCTAAATCATATGCACAGTTTTATAACATAATACCCAAATGTGCAGGTTTCTGTACGAAATCATTTATCACACCAAGGACTAGGAAGATCCCAACTGAATTTTAAAAGATAATCAATAGATGCCAACATCAAGATGACGGAAACGTGAGATTTATCTGGCAAGGATTTTAAAGCATCCATCATACAACTGCTCCAAAAAGCAATTACAGAAATGCTTGAAAAAAATGAAAAATAGAAAACCTAAGCAAAGAAATATGATATAAAGAACCACCAATGGATACTTTAGAATTTAAAAATGCAGTAGGCAAAACACAAGATCCAATGGACAAGTTCAACAGCAGAATGCAGGGAAAGAGGAAAGAATCAGTGAACCTGAAGACAGAACAATAGATATTCTGCAATCTTCCCCAATCTGAACAAAAGAGTAAAAATAGACTGAAAAAATGAATAGAGCCTAGAGACCTCTGGGGCTATAACAAAATATCTAACATTTGTGTCAGCAGTGCCCAGGAAAGAGAGGAGAAGGCGGGAGGGGCTGGAAAAGTATTCAAAAAATAATGACTGAATACTTCCCAAATGTGTCCAAAATCCAAGCCCATAAACCAATAAAAATGCCAGCAAGATGTTTTATAAACATAGGAAAGTTATTCTAAAATGTATGGGATGGTAAGGGAACTAAAATAGCTAATGCAATTTTGAAAAAGAAGAAGAAAATGAAATAGTGCACCCTATTTATTATGTAGCTACATTAATTAAGACACTGAGGTGTTGGTAGAGGGATGAACACATGTATCAATGGAAATGAACACAGTGCACAAAACAGTCTCTCAGTGGAAGGGAAGACAGTCTTCTCAATAATCAGTGCTGGAACAATTGGACATTCAGAAGAAAATGAAAGTAAACCTTAACTGAAACATCACAACTTATACAAAATGTAACTCAAAAGAGATCATGGACTGTAAAATGTAAAACTATAAAACATTTAGAAAAAATATATGTGAAAATATTCTGGGCTAAGCAAAGAGTTATTAGACTCAACGTCAATGATCCATAAAGGGAAAAGTTGATAAATTAAAGTCAGCAAAACTTTTGCTATGTGAAAAATCCTGTTAAAATGATGAAAATACAACTACACAGTGGAATAAAATATTTCCAAATAATCACATATCTAACAAAGGATTAATATTTAGACCATATAAAGAACTATCAAAATAATAGTAAAAACGGACAATCCAAATAGGAAATGTGCAAAAGACACAAATAGACATTTTGCTGATGAGAATATGCAGATGGCAAATAAGCATATAAAAATATATTTACAACTAGTAACCACTAGCAAAATGCAAATTAAAACCACCAGGAGATATTGCTACACATGTAACACACTGGCTGAAATAAAAATTGGCGACAGCACAAAACGCTATCAAGGATGTGGAGAAATTATATATCACTCTTCATTGCCCATGGGAATGCAAACTATTACAGTCACCCTGGAAAATATTTTAGCAGTTTCTTTAAAAACTTAATATGTAACTGCTCTATGACCCAGCAATTCCACTCAGAGGTATTTATATCAGAGAAATTAAAACTTATGTTTACACAAAAGGCTGCAAACAAATGTTTACAGCATCTTTATACATTATAATGAAACACTGGAAATAATCCAGATGTCTTTCAATAGGTGAATGGTGAATGGTGAAACTGTGATACCTACATACTGTGGAATACTACTCAGCAATAAAAAGGAAGGGACTATCATTATATGCAATTTGGATGAATCTCCAGAGAATTGTATATAATACTCTTGAAATGACAAAGTCATAAAAATGGAGACAAGATCAGTGGTAGCCAGAGGTTAGGGTTGGGCGAGGGTGGGAGAGAGGTGGATGTGACTATAAAAGGGCAACATTAGGAATCCCTTTAGTGATGGAAATGTTCTGTATTTTGACTGTGTCAATGTCAATAAGGATATTGATACTATAGCATAGTTTTCAAGATGTTACCATGACGGAAACTGGGTAAAGAGTACATAGCACCTCTCTGTTTTATTTCTTACACGTGAATCTACAATAATCTCAAACAAAAGGTTTAATTTTAAAAAAGAAGGAATATTCTCTAACTCATTTAATTACTTTGATATCAAAACCAGAGAGGGGCAGCCTAGAAAAAAATCACTGGCATGTTCCGCTAATGAATATATATCAATAAAGTAAATCCAGTAGTGTACAAAGAAGATATTATATCCTGAATAAACTTGATTTATCCCATGAATTTGAGTATTACTGGGTGTTATAAAAACCTATAAATTTTATTTACCATGTTAAATGTTAAAGTAGAAAGTACAAATGAAATCTCTAGCAGATAATGGAAATACATTTGATAAATTTTAACACCAATTAAAGTTTAAAAAAATCTAAGAAGCCCAGAAATAAAAAGAAATACCTTTAATGGAAGAATTGAAGGGATGGTAACACTTCAAAGAGGGCAAAAAAAAAAAAAATGGTTCTGAGATAGTGGTGCAAAAAAAACTTGCTCTTTTAATGTGTGAAGCACAGACATAGTTATACTAAATAAAGAGATAAACAGTATATTTCTGGCATTAAAATGTTATGGAAAGAGGCAATCAGGAAAAAAATGTCTAAAAATGCTCTTTATGGGGGGCAATAATGAAAAAAAGTTTGACAATTACTGATTCAATCTGATAAAGTATATCTGTAAAAGCCTATAATAAAGTACACACTCAACTGGGAAGCTTTAGAGTCTTCCTCTTAAAATTAGAAACAAGAACAAGATGTCTACTATCACACTTCAGTCTTGAACTGAAAGTCCTAACTAGCAAAATAAGACTAAAATTAAATATTTAAAAATTTACAGTTAAGAGCTTGAGGATTAGAAGGGAGTAAATAAAGCTTCAATTATTTAATTATTTGCAGTCATGATGGTTTGCACAAAAAACCCAAAAGAATTTACAGGTATATTATTAGAAACAGTAAGATGCATTAGCAAGAGGACTGGATATAAGATTAACATAAAAATGCAAAGTCAATTTTTGTTGCTCCATGAATTAATATAAATATATTGGAGACAGAAATGTCTCAGGAGTTTTGCAGAGCTTTGCCCTGAAGGAACATGTGAATGTGTTTAGCTTGCATTTCAAATGCTGTTGCTCCTCGGGAGGGCATCTTTGAAAGACAGTAGTGGCTACATCCCACAAGGTGCCGCATTTCTCAGGCCTAAAGGTTTGGATTTGCTTTGTAAAGCAAAGCGAATCTGTTAAAAACTACAGGATGAGAGCTGATGAAGGAGTGCCCGCTCCGAACAGACAGCCACAGACAGTCACCCTGGCTATAAGCAGTTAAGGGGCAGTTCCTGCTTAAAACTCCAGACTACCTGTCTCCATTCACAATAACCTGATAAAGAAAATATGGAGCCAATATATCTCTGTTTAACCCCTCTGTTAAGTGATAAATTTACCTTAGAACTTAGAAGTTAATCTTTGAAAGATTTTGTAACCATTTGTTCACGTAGATAGAATTAGTTAAGGGATCTGTAGAAGCCTTTTGAAAATATGTTAACCTAAGAGGAACTACCTGCTGTTATGTAAATCTGTTACCCCTGGCAACTAATCACTGTTACCTATGAGTTACCATGTAAGACTTCATTCTCCGCTTTTTGAGATTCATGGGGAAATCTAGGCCCCCTGAGCTCCCGCTTTGCCTATAATCTTTATAAATCTACAAAACTTTACCTTCGTCTCTGTATATTCTTTTATTTCCATTATTTTCCATTTTTCTATTATTTTCTTATCACTTGCAACTCTACCAAAGGGACCCAGTTTTTTGCGGGGAGCATTGGCCTCGCTCCCTGCAAATTTTATTATCATGAGCTAGTGATAATCACTTTGGCTAAGCCAGCTTACATCTGGGCATTACAGTCAGCTTTCAGAGACATTTCTGGTTTTCCAACAAATTTGTTTTTAAAAGATGAGAATTTTAAGCAATTGAGTTTTTTGTTTGTTTGTTTGTTTGTTTTAGAAAAGTCACTGAACTTCAAACGTGCCCAATTGAACCCACCGAGACAATGACAAACTTTCTCAGTTGAGCTGTCTTGGTAAAAGATCTAGTGGCTGCTGGTGTTTTCCTGGGTGGACTGACAGTGTTGGTGTGAGGTATTCCTCTTCTCAGCTTTGCTATCCAGGTTTAACTCCATCTGCGCACATGGCTGGGCATTTTTTTGTAATTGACACAGTGCCTGCTAAATACCTCATGGGTCTTGTTGAGAATGCCTTCACCAGTTTTTTGCCAAAAGTCCTTTTTAAGTTAATATCTTCACAGATAACATCACTATAAATACGGTAACCTGACACCAATAAAACAAGCATATTATTCATGTCCTTGCTTTTGGCCATCTGTAATAGAAAGAACCAGATCGACCTCAGCCTCTTAGGCAGCTGTTTAAATATGTCATTGGGCACATATAAATGTATCATATAAAAATATCATTTAATAATTTTCTTCTTTCAGCCTGGTAGCCACTTGGGACCCAAAACAGATTCAAGATTTCATCCAATGGTCTCCTTTTAGCGAGAGCAACCTAGAGAGAACTGCTGTAACTAACCTTATATGAGGCTAATTCAATATACTTTTAAAAATTGTTTATTTAATGGTACTTCTCGTTTTATGCTCTGAACTAAGACTCACCTCTTTTCAATTACAAGTATTGTATTCTAAATTAACATTACTAATTTTTGAATCATGGGTTTCATGTAGATAGTGCTGCAGGCTTTCTCACGTGCCTTGGTCCTCATAGCATCTCCACCAAAATTTAAAACATTTGAAGCAAAGTATCTAAGTACACCCTCTGCTTTGGCATCAACTACGGCCATGACCACCGATTCTCCAGGGGCGGCTGAGGGCTGCTCCCACCTGCGTCACCTGGGCAGGTCCTCTGATGACGTCTGATCCAGCATGATCTTAGGCATTCCCTCGGGCTTCGAGTAAAGGCTTCTAACCTCTCTGTGCTTTAGCCATAATTTTGTGTTCCTATTTGAAAATAGAAGTTTGAAAGATATTTCCCTTTTAAAAGGTAAAGAGTGACACTAATTTGTGGGAAAAAAACAAATTTGCAGGTAAGAGGACATTATGGTATTGGCAAAATCAGTGAACTGGAAGTAGATTAAAATACAATTGCAAGCTTGCTGCCTAAACAGTTTATCATAGTCGAGGCAAGAAGGCTGGCCTGATTGATGATAGCCAATGGCTTTTTGGTCTAATTATATGCTTTAAAAAATTACTTGTTTGTATGTTGGAAAGTTCATTAAAACAAACAAACAAGCATAAACCAAACTGTCTCTGTGCCAACCTCTAATATCTCTGGGAATGCTGACATCACAGCCCCTCCTTCCTGGCATGCCACAGCAGCCTGCACCAGACAAGCATCGTTTGTCCTCATAACTCTTTTGTTACCGGCAGCGTTAGGAGCACCAGATTTCCTGAGAATCAAAACAACCAAGTTTTCCACTCACTCACTCCTAATGAGTTGTCTAACACATGTAAGTTGCGATCTTCTCAATTTATTTGCACATGCATGTTTCAAAATATTTTAATGTCATAGAATTCAAATCTACATTTCCCCAAATTTTCAGGTAAAATTAATTCTCCAGGATTATATAAATCCATCCCGGTACTTTTAGTTACCCTTAGGTGACCAGTATGAGATGTGCAAGATTAAAGAATCAGGCTTGTAGAACTCCACATACTTTCTAAAAAAACACTTTGAAAAAAATGAATAAGATGGAAATTTCCAAAGAGATAATATATTTTAAATCTCTGCAAATCCTGAAGTTTAGATCTGAAGACAAGTGTATCTCACCTTGTATCACGTATTATTCTGGCAAATTTTAAATTGAATTTTGGTAAATAAAATCACATTTTAGCTATACTGGAGAGATGACTCTTTAAAACAATTAAATCCTTTGGTTAATCAAACCAATCACACCACACTCACTGTATTAGTTGTGATATCATTGCCGTGCAGTGATATTGCCATAAACCTAGAAGCTTAAAACAGCACAGTTTATCTCACAGTTTCTGTGGGTCAGGATTCTGGGCACTGTTTAGCTGAGTCTTCTGTTGCAGGGTTCCACAAAGCTGCAATAAAGTTGTCGCCAGGGCTGCAGTCTCATCGGAGAGTTGGACAGGGGCCAGATCGTGTAGTTATGTATCCCTGAAATAACATGGCTGAAATTCAATTCCTGATTTCCCACAATAAACTGCTCTTCCTATATCTTCCCCAATATAGTTCGTGGCAACTCAGTTCTTCCAATCACTCAGACTAAAAATGTTGGAGGAGTCACCCTTGACTCCTCCTTCCTCTTATATCCATTATTCCAATCTGTCAGCAAATCCGTATGACTCCACCTTCAAAATGCACCCAGCATCTCACCACTGCTACTACCCTAATCCAAGGCACCATCACCTCTCAAGCGGACCATTGCAATAGTCTTCTCATTGGTGCCTTGACCTTGCCTCTTCAGTCTATTTTTAACATAGGGGCCTGGAGTGATTCCGTTAAAATGTTAGTCATTTCTGTTGAAATCTTCTAGTATCTTCCCATCTCTCTTAGATGGGAAGGTGAAGGCCAAAGCTTTCAACATGGCTGATGGTGTGCACATTTTCTATCTCCCAACTGTCCCCTGCTCCAGTTGCTACTCTAACCTTACCCTCTACAACATCCCCCATTGCTCACCCTGCTGGAGCACACAGGCCTCCCAGCCATGCCTTGACCCAACACAGGCCCATTCCCACGTGGGGCCCTTCCAACGGACATGCCTCTCTCTGCAACTCTCTTTCCCTAAGACAGCCCCACAGCTCTCCCCTCTCCTCCTCTGGGTCTTTTTCAGATGCTACTTTCCACCTTCTCAGCACATTATTTAAAATTGCACCACCACCGTGTCCCTGAAGTCCCTGCTATCTTCCCTGCTTTATTTCTTTCCAGAGCACTTATCACCATCCAATATCCCATATATTTTACTTAGTAAAATTATTTTATTATCTGCCTTCCTCATGTGAATGTTATACACATAAGGGAAGAATTTTAATTTTTTTCAGGAGTGTTCTCTCAATACCTACAATTGTATCTGGCTCATGTTAGATACTCAATGCATTTTGTTAAATGGTGAGTAAATGTAGAGCCCTACAGGATGTGATAAGGTATTCATATTTTAACTAGTTGAAATAGGAAGCCAAAGAAGGATTTCAGCTAAGCAGGGAGATGATGGCATTATATTTAGGTTTTAAACAAAGTTATTGTGGTTATTTTGTAGAAAATGGTTTGAAGGTGTCAGGGCTTGATATCAGTTGAGGCAACAGGTCTCTTTTCATAGTTCAGATAAGATATAGCGGTGGCTAGACCAAGGATTGCAGCAATGTGGATGGTGAGAAGTTGTTGGATTTGGGTATAAGTTGAGGAAATGCTGACCAAACTTGCTGATAGGTCAGATATTGGGTATGAAGAAAAGAGTGGAACCAAAAATGACACCTTGATTTTTGACAAAAGAGATTAAGGAGGAGAAAACTGTGACATAGGACAAACACCAGAAAACTGTGGAGCTTAAAGAAGACAGTATTTTAAAAGAAGAAGAGAGTCATCAACTTTATCAGTCATGTCAATGAGATGTAGAGTCAGAAGAACAGAAATTTGACATTGGAGTCTCTGAAGATGGAACTTATTGGGGACCTTGGTAAAGGATAGTTCAAGGACATGGTGATTGGAGTCAACAGCTCTATTGTGATGGAATGAGACAGGGATATAAAAGAGGTGAGATAGCAGTTTGGTTTCATTATAAGGTAAGTAAAAAATTGGGTTCTGGGTGGGAAAACACATCAGATTACATAGGTATCTTTCTAATGGGAGAGATGAAGGCACATTTATCTGCTGATGGAAAAGATCAAGAAGAGAGAAAAAACTGATGGTATGGAAGCCGGTGAGGGAAATTGCAGAAATAAATCTGGAGAATGGGAAGGTAAATGGGATCTGAAGTAAGAGTGAGGGCTCTGGCTTCCCGCAGAGGCAGTCTGCATCTCCCTGCATGGCAGGCGTGAACGTAAACTGCAAGGTACAGGTGCAGGTGGGCTGCTTGCATATTTGGTGCCAAAACAAAGGATTTCTCATCTGAGTGCTTCTATTTTGAGAATGGGGAAGAGACTTAGCGACTTAAGGAGAGGGCGGAAAGGTGTGAAATCGTGAGGTGGGGGAGGGATGGTGGGATTTTCTGGTAGCTTGGGATATCTATATAACATTTATGATAGTAAATTAAAATTTGACTGGTTGGCCTGGTTTCGTGGTTTTCTTGTGAAATATTGAGCTGCTCAGGTGCAGGCAGCAGAATAAGGAGATGGTTGGACAAACCCAGAATTAGAATGTTTCTGAGAAAGTTACATGGAGAGAGAAAGAGATGAGGGACTGGAGAACAGGTGTCAGGAGTCTGTATCGCTGAGTCGTAGTATCTAATGGGGCGAGAAGCAAAGCGAGGGCACAGAGCGGGAGAGGTGGTGAAAGATCAGTGGTTCATGAACTGGATGTCACTGTGCTTGGAAGATGTCTGGGGCAGGGATTCTAGAGGATGCAGACACAGTGATTAACTGGTAGCAGTCAGAGAACAGGACACTTGGTATTAAGATAATTCGCCTGGAGAGTCTATTAAAATATACAGATTTTTGGGCCAAACCTTAGAGAATCTAACTCTGCGGATCTGGGGTATGACCCAATGATCTCTATATTTCATAAGTGACCACAGTAATTCTGATGCAGTTTGTCCAAAGAAAGGCATTTGGGCATGACTGAGAGGTAATGAATATGAGAGCACCCATCAAAGGGTTTGATCACTTAGGGTGCAAGTGGTGAAAAGAGCCTTTGAAGAAGCGGTGGGGCTTCAGGACAGTGGCACACTTGCCGACTGGCTCATTCATTCCAGAGCAAATTGGCTGATTTTTCTGGAAACAAGACTATGTGAGCACATAAGTTTCTTCAGCTCTAGGGAGAAAAAATTCAGAACAATGGATGAGAAAAATATATTAAATGATCCGCCCAGACACCCTGATGGAGAGGACAATGGCCACATAAATACCGCTTCGCAAATACTACACAGGAGTCAAAATATCTCAATGGACCTCGGGACTTTGTCCAGCCTGGGATGCGTCAGGTAAAGACAAAGGCTTTCCTTTCTATGAAGTAATTCCCTCCCTCAAAATTCAGATGTCATGAAAGCTTTACCAGGTCTCCAGCTGTTCTGCCTTACACTAGACTTTTGGTGGTGAATGTGTGTATAGGACATTGGGAAAACAGAATATTAGCAGCTTTTTATTCTCTGCTGTGTGAAGTTGGGAAATAATTTTTTTTAGCTGTATGTACACACTTAAAAAGAACTGCCAGTTTGTCAGAAGGGCCAGATCAATTTGAGAAAATTGTTTGGTGCAGAGTGCTGACTTAATAGTGTCTAAAAGAGGAAGCAGTATGCCAGCAGGGTTTGAAAGAAATAAACAGGTGTTGTCACTGCAGGAAGGCATTAACCCTGGAGTTATCAACATTGGCCATTTCAGGCTATGAATGGGTGTACAAAATTCCAGAGGGATTAGATAATATGAGAGACACAAAAGAAAATGAGTAAGTCAGTTAGAGATAGGTCTAGAGATAGGTCTAGAGATAGACCTAGAGATAGGTCTTCTCTAACTGTGGCTAGAGCACAAATTTTTCCAGTGATAATAGGCACAGGATATAGCAAGGAAGGCAGTAGAACATAGTAAGACACTCAGGATTTCTGAGTTCAATTCAGTCTCTTAGATTTCCTTGTTTATAACTTTAGTCCAATTATCTATTTTATGTCTCAGTTTCTTCATTCAAAGATAAATTTTATATAAGTTTTTATTTCTTTTTTTTTTTATAGACAGGGTGTCACTCTGTCACCTAGGCTAGATTGTAGTGGCATGGTCTAGCTCACTGTAACTTCCAACTCCTGAGCTCAAGTGATCCTCCTGACTCAGCCTCCTGAGTAGCTGTGACTACAGGTACATGCCACTATGCTCAGTTAATTTTTTTTATATTTTGTAGAGAGAGATAGGGTCTTGCTGTGTTGCCCAGGCTGGTCTCAAACTCCTGGCCTCAAGTGATCCTTTCACCTCAGCCTCCCAAAGTGCTGAGATTATAGGTGTGAGTCACCACACCCAGCCTAAAGAAAATTGATAGTGATAGTATGTAGCCCATAAGAATTGTGTTAAGAATTTAATGAGCTAATACAAGAGAAGCTCTTAGCCTATAGCCTGGTTCATAATAAAAGTTGAATAAATTCTAAGGATCATGAGGTTATTGTTCAGCTTACTAACACTCTCACAAATTAAGCTCAAACACATGATAGCAAATTTTAACATCAATGTGGTACATTAACATGAGAAAGACAAAGATAAATGGTTTTTCTAAGACTCTTCAAGAAGAAAACATGTTTGAGCTGGAATCCAGCAAGACTGAGATGGAAGGGTGAGTAGCATGCCATTTAGGGAAGAGAAGGATTTTTTAAACAGATGACATGAGAACAAATACACAAATACACAGACTTTTTGACTCAGCAATTGTCAATATCACTGACTATAACTCAATGACTTGGAGTTTCCAAAAACAAATGTTCATCTGCTCATCTAATTCAACTCAGGAAACATTTTTCCTACTCTCCCTGATATTGTGCCAAAAATTGAAGAGGTGATATCTCATTGTGGTTTTAATTTGCATTTAATTTGCATTTCCCTGATGATTAGTGATGAGCATTTCTTCATATGTTTGTTGGTCATTTGTCTATCTTCTTTTGAAAAACTTCATTCATGTCTTCTGCTCTCTCTTTAATGGGGTTGTTTGTTGTTTTCCTGCTGATTTGTTTGAGTTCTTTGTAGATTCTGGGCATTAGCCCTTTATCAGATGTATCGTTTGTGAATATTTTCTCCCATTCTGTAGGTTGTCTATTTGCTCTGTTGATTATTTCTTTTGCTGTACAGATACTTTTTAATTTATTCAAGTCCCATTTATTTATTTTTGTTGTTGCTATAATTGCCTTTGGGGTCTTAGTGATAAATTCTTTGCTTACCCAGATGTCTAGAAGAGTTTTTCCTACATTTTTGTCTACAATTTTTATGGTTTTATACCTTACATTTAAGTCTTCTACTGATCTTGAATTAACTTTCATATATAGTAGGAGTTAGGGGTCCTCTTTCATTCTTCTGCATGTGGCTATCCAATTTTCCTAGTACCATTTATTGAACGGGTCTTCCTTTCCCTGTTGTATGTTGTTGTCTACTTTGTCAAAGATCAGTTAGTTGTAGGTAGAAGGTTTTATGTCTGGGTTCTCTATTCTGTTCCATTGATCTGTGTCTCTACTTTTATGCCAGTACCATGCTGTTTTCGTTGCTATAGCACTGTAGTATAATTTGAAGTCTGGAAATGTGATGCTTCCAGATTTGTTCTTTTTGCTTAAGATTGCTTTGTCTATTCAGGCTCTTTTTTTTGTTCCAAATGAAGCATAGAATTATTTTTTCTAAATCTGTGAAATATGACAAATAAGATGAATGGAATTGAAGAGAAAGTTGAAAATCAACAAAAAGAAGCCAAAAAAAATATTTCAGGACATCAATGAAAAAAATGAAAAAGTTGCCAAAGAGTTACACAACATAAGAAAGGATATAATAGAACTTAAATAAATGAAAGTCATTTAGGGAATTTCAGAATATAGCAGAAAGCTTCAACAACAGGCTAAACCAAGCAGAAGAAAGAATCTCAGAGCTTGAAGACAAGGCTCTTGAACCAATACATTCAGTAAAAGATGCAGAAAAGAGAATAAAGAAGAATGAACAATCACTCATAGAAATATGGGACTATGTGAAGTGAACCAATATACAAATTATAGGTGTCACTGAGGGAAAAGAAGAAAAAGCAAAAAGCATAGAAAATTTATTCAAGGGAATTATTGAGGAAAACTTCCCTAATATTGCCAGAGATTCAGATGTCCAGACACAAGATTGTCGTCAAACACCAGAAAGTTTGATGGCAAATAGGACATCTCGAAGACACAGTCATCAACCTGGCCAAAGTCAGAATGAAGGTGAAAATTCTACAAGAAACAAGATGAAAGCAACAACTATGCTACGAAGGCAAACTCATCAGGCTAACAGCAGATTTCTCAGTGGAGACCTTATAAGCCAGAAGGGATTGAGGCCCTGTTTTTAGTCTTCTTAAACAGAACAACTGTCTGCCAAGAATTTTGTATCCTGCAAAATTAAGTTTCATAATTAATGGAGAAATAGACTTTTCCAGACAAGCAAATGCTAAGGGAATTTGTCACTACTAGTCCTGCCCTATAGGAAATAGTCAGAATTGTATTATACATGGAACAGCACAATAGACATAGACAGCACAATAGATAGCTCACAGCTCTAATAAAAAAATAGCATAAAATATGATGAACAGAACAGCATCCCACATATCAATAGTAATCCCCTGTCACCCACATACACACATACCCCCAGTGTATAAACAAAGCTCTTAGAGCATCTGCATATGGCCGAGAAATGCTAAAGACCCAATAATAAGTCATCTCTGGACACAAGTAGTCTAATACCTTTACCCTAGTATGACATAACCATATTCTATTTTCTCTGAGTTCTGGGACAATAACTCCACATATCAACATGGGTAAATCTCACGTTGGCAGAGAAAAGCAAGTTACCAAAGAGTACAGTGTGATGTCATTTATACTGTGGCGACCTTTATGATCTTTAGATTTTTCCAAGTGATGTAATAGAACATGTTATTCTCTGGAGAAGAAACCAGGCAAAAGTAAATGATGCTGTTAGATATAATTATATGTGTAATAAAATACAAAGAAATGAAAGAGAAGACAGATATCTCTGGAAAAGCAGAGAAAGGGATGCATTTATGCAGAAAAAGAAAGGGCCCTCCATGGTATTGATAATGTTTTCTCTCTCAAGTTGGGTGGTAAGAATAGAATTTTCCGTTTAATTACCATGCTTTATAATTGCATTATTTATTATATTCCATGGGTTTCTTTTTTTACTTTTAGGCGTAACTGATAGTATACAAATCTGAAGTGTGCAGCTTGAATTTTCACATATGTATATATCCATATCATAATCTTTTTAAATCAAATATTTCATAATACAAATGAGAATAAAACTGATTTTGAAGTTTACTTGTAATTTGGACTTCTTTTGGTTACCAAATTTATTAGCAGTAAGTCCATTACCGCTTTATTCTTTGCTATAAAGATGCAGCTGTTCCAAAAAGAAATGCAATATTTCTGCTAAAATTCCAGTGTCACTTAAAGGTTACAAGCTCAAAAGTGACTTTTTCAGAAAGGAAAACTTTTTCATTCTAAAATTAAAAGTTGTTTACAAAATACATCTTTAAAAAAATGATCTCTCCCCAAGATTGATGCAGAATGTGTTGTAGGAAGGCTGCCCAACAGCCCCCATGAGGAAGAGCATTCAAGCAACAGAATCCAATGGCTTTTGCAGGGACTATTGAATTTCAATTTCCTCCCACATGCTTTGTACACCCTCTGTGAGTGAGCAGGCAGGCTTTCTAAATCTCACACCATTCCAAATCAAACACATAACCATTTGTAAAAATTGCTTACCCATTTCAAGAATATAGAATTCAGCATAAACTTAATTTCTAACATTTTAATCTGTTATCTGAGGAAAAATTAACTAAATTTTACCCCAAATTGTCCATGTATATTAAACTTGGATTTAATTATCTTAATTTTACTTATCTTAATTATTATCTTAATTTTACTAGTTCACCTGAATAATAGGCCATAACTCAAGGAATGGGACGGCCAACAAGACTTGAAGGAAGTCTCGGGATGACTGATGTGGAGGTTCTTGGCAGCTGGTGGAGGCCACGTTACAGAATCAGTAGGAAGAAAGAATAAGTTGCTCATTTTTCCAGGGAAATGCTTGTCACCATATGTCAATTGATTCTACACAAACATAAGCCCATCCAACCTTGGAAATTTTTATCATGGAGAAAAAGATATTTTTGTCCAGATGCAGAAGAGTGAAACATGTTTCCTTTATCTTGCTACATCGAAATGAGTGTAGACCTCCTGGAAGCTTTCAAATCATATGCTGTTCATACCTCTAATTTAGGAAATTTTTATATATAGCTTTTCCTATGAAATTAAGCAGTTTCATATGTTTGAGTTATAATTTGTAAATACCATGAGTTCAAGCTCATATTTCTTTGTATCTTTCACAACACATAGAAAACTACTTTTAACATAACGTGTGCTTAATAAATACCTTGTTAATGTATTAGAAGACAGCACTTGTAAATAACATCTGCTGAGAGATAAAACTCTAGTCCCATATTGTCTCAAGGGAAAAGCACAGGGCAAGGTGTTAGGGAGAAAGAGGAAGTTGACTCGTATGTCAGAAACAGGCACTGGATCAGGCGTTTTTATATTCCTTGCAATTAATTCACACGAACACAATATGAGATGAATATTGTTCCACTTGCTGTCATTGTTATGACTCTCATTCTTGTTTTATCTGGCAAATAAACAGATGTTCATGTTGCTTGTTAATTACTGCAGGTCATATAACCACTAAATTGACATGATTCAAACCATAAATTTCTGGCTGCAAACTTCATGCCTTTGTTTTATTTTGTTTTGCTTTTCCCACTAAAATGTTTCCTATTTGTTGTTTATTTATATCAAAAAGTCTGCATCAGACAACTAAACTAAAATTCTACTCTCTGGTTTCACAGGATAGCTTAAGATTTGGAGATGGTGCAGTTTTATTGCTAGGTTTTAGGATTTGTATGTTATGATAAAGTCCTTCATATCCAACCGTGAAAAAGGACTTCATACAGCTCCCACCAGCCAGGGCTTGACTATGAAGACTGCTCTGTCTGGGAGGGATATCCCAGGAGGACAGTGCCTGGGATGTGGTTCAGTTCCTGGTTGATGGATTTTGCCAAGATAATGAGAACAGCTATTATGACAGAGGACTCATTTCATCTATCTCTTTTCTAGGGCTGAAGATGATTATTGATCATTAAAACACGAGTAAAAGCAGGGAAAAGGCATTAACCCAGGATCACAAAATCTCATCCGTAAGAGTTGATCTGCTTAGTAATGCATCTGGCTTACATGAAGTCTTCAGTGATGTCAGAAAGTGCCTGGAAGTAGGGAGTGGTCTATTGAATTTTCTCAAAGATTAAACTACATGTGATTAGACCCAAAGAGCAGAGTCAGACTTAGGGAGGTCAAAAGATGAGGATTTGCTGAGGAGCCCTACACCCCTCCTTCCCTCTCCTGATGTATGAAATTACTGCATTAGAGACTCATTTGTTTGTGTTGGAGCCTATCTTTTCCCATTAGGTCTGTTTTAAAATATAATTATCTTCTGAGAGACTGTACACTAAGTTCCTTATAATGAGGATGAGTTTGTCAGACCTTTTCCCTAGTTGGAGGGACAGTCATCAGTTCCAGATCATAAAAGTGGAGAAAATAGTGGGGAAGGAGTGCCTGCTGGTAGGACAACTGATTTCCCTGACTTTCCCATTTTATTTAGGGCAGCACCAAAGAACGGGTCCTTGGTGGTGGTTGTTGCCAGCGAAGTCAACGGCCTAACAGAGCACTCGCCAGGGTAATGGAGGATGGCCGTGCATATTAAAGGAGGCTCAGGTCCTGGAATAGGGTTAGGAAGAAATGTTTCTCGTCAAGCAGGCTTTTCAGCAGACTCCCCATCACCCTGGGACCTAGCTGTAGAGGACCTCAAAGGTATCCCTGCTGCTATGTAGCAGGTTTGTACCCAGGTATCATCAGTGAAAAGAAATGGTGGTTACACTAGACTCCAGTCTCCCATACCCTTGTGGCTGCTTTTCTTCTCCAGAGAATAACATGTTCTGTTACATCACTTAGAAAAATTTAAAGATCATGAAGGTCATCACAAATTAAATTAACCTTGGATATACTTTCTGAAAATTGCATTTTTTTTTTTCCAATAACAGAATCACAGAATTCTAGAGCAGAAAATAACCTCAAGAGATTACCTGGTCCAGCTGTTCTCATTTCACAAATGAGGTAACCAGCAAAATATTTTAGACCCGTAACCAATTTTCTGACCTTTTAACAGAAACACATGTATGAAATTTTTGTGCCCTGTTTTAAACCTCTTACAAGAAAAACAGGCAGACAGGGTAAAAGTCCTGCATATTCTTACAGAAAAACTTAATTAGAAAAAAGTCATTGTGCCTCTGACCAACATTTCATTTTATACAACGAAAATCTCAATTAAAAGGACTATTAATGTTAAGTACTTGTTTTTGTTCGGCATTGAGGAGTACGCTAACACACTAAATGCATCTCAGCCTTTATGTGGGTTATTGAAATTTGATTCAGTCTTTAAATCAAGCTGATTCAATGTAGGGGAAGCTGACTTGTATTTTGCTTAAGAAACTAAGGGTCTCTGTGTTAGCAATGAAAGGATTTGTTACACTATCTTGTTCTGATTTCCTAATCACGGAGCTCAGTAAAGTAAGCACTCCCTCTCTTTTCTCTGTGTCTGTCTGTCTCTCTCTCTCTCTCTCTGGATATGTGTGTATATATATATATATATATATATATATAGGTGTGTATATATATATATATATATAGGTATATATACATATCTCTAGTACAGAGATGGAGATTTTTAGGCTAACATGGTAGCAGATAAGAGATGCATAATAAGTTTGTTTACAACCTCTTATTTAAATACCAAGAAGATCAAGCAAAATATGATCTAATCACACACACATACACACACACACACACACACACACACACATAGCCATCAATCTTGCAATCTTATATTAGTCAGAAAAGGTTATATAGGTTATAAATGATAACAAGTAACTTCAAAACTCAATAATATAATGCAATAAACATTTATTTCTCACTCGCCAAAGTAATATCCAGATTTCAAAAGCAGAAATAGACAAATTGGATAACATCAAACTGAAAGCTTCTGCACAGCAAACAATCAACCGAGTGAAGAGACAACCAACAGAATGACAGAAAGTATTTGCAAATTGTACATCTAATAAGGATTAATATTAAAAATATTAAAAATTTAAAATTAAAAAAATATTAAAAATTTATAAGGAACTCAGACAACTCAATAACAAGAAAACAAATAACCCAATTAAAGAATGGACAAAGGACCTGAATAGACATTTCTGAAAAGAAGACATACAAATAGCCAACAGGTATATGAAAAAATGCTCAAAACCCCTAATCATGAGAGAAATTCAAATTAAAACTACAACGAGACATCACTGTCACCTCACACCTATTAGAATAGCCATTATAAAAGACAAAGATCACAAACGTTAGAGATGGTATAGAGAAAAGGGAACCCTCACACACTGTTGATGGAGATGTAAATTAGTACAGTCATTATGGAAAACAGTATGGAGTTTCCTAAAAAAAATAAAGAATAGAACTGCCACATGGTTCAGTAATCCCACTATTGGGTATATATAAGAAGGAAATGAAGTAAGTGTATTGGTTCCTCCACTCCCATGCTTATTGCAACATGATTCACAACAGCCAAAATATGTTATCGACCTTAGTGTCCATCAAAGGATGAATGGATAACGAAAATGTACTCTCTCTATATATATATAGATACACAATGGAATACTATATAGCCACTAAAAGAATTCTGTCACTTGCAACAACATGAATGAACCTGGAAGATACTATGTTAAGTGAAATAAACCAGGCACAGAAAGACAAATACCACGTGATCTCACTCATGTGGAATCTAAAAACGTTGACCTCATAGAAGTAGAGGGTAGGATGGTAGTTACCAGAGGCTGGGGTAGTCGGAGGCAGAGATGTTGGGGCAAAGATACAAAATTTCAGTTAGATAGGAAGAATAAGTTCTAGAGATCTACTATATGACATGGTGACTATAGTTAACAATATATTAACATATTGTATTCTTGAAAAATGCTAAGAGAGTGGATGTAAAGTGTTCTCATCACAAAAATGATAACCATGCAAGCTAATGGATATATTAATTGGCTAGACTTAGTCATTCCACAATGTATATATAACTAAAAATATCATGTCGTACACCATAAATACATACAATTTTATCTGCCAACTTTAAAATAATCAAATTAAAAACAAAAAATAAGTAGAAAAAATAAAATCAGATATATAAACGTTTTGTTTGTTCTGTTGGAGATTGAAGACGAGAGAAAGCCACTTGAAATGACTTGATACTAAGTGCTGTAAAGATCTTAAAGAGTCACTTCAGGGTCTATAAATGCCCTAGAAAAGCTTGTAATCCTCATAAAAGGTTTAAGGTAAGTTATTTTCTCTCAAATCTGGCATAAAACCATCAGCAAATGAAGAACGTTGGTATTTTGGTTGGCTTCCCACTCAGCGTCAATACTTTTTCCCATCTTTTCTTGGCTAAGACAACAATTTTGTGCAAGCCAACCATGGAAGTTTACTGATAATGAAAATTACCAACTGGCAGCTCTAGTGTGTCTCCTGACAAAGGTGTTTGCTGGGCCCCAGCCTTATAAGTAAGACAGAGAATTGAGGAGAACCCTGGTCCTGGGTTTCATTCAAATTCACAAAGTGACAGCAAGAATCACACCTTCCAACTGTGTGGGGAAGTGGTACAAGGTGTTATTTCTCAGATCCTCTATTAGTTCAACTTCAGTGAGATTTTGGCAGGGCAGGACTGAATAAGATTGAAGAAATTCAGTTTGTCAACAAAAATAATTACAGTTAAACTAAAGGCTGTACAAGCCTTAGCTCGGTTTTCTTCTTTGTGTGAAGAAGAATGTGTATGTGTACAGACCTGGGGGAACAGAAGAAACGAGCAATTTGGAATTCTTTTGCTTCCTCTTCCAAAGTGAGATCTTACAATCCTTCCTTAAAATGAATCACTACATTTTTGTTTCATCCATTAGTGATTTTTCACATGTAATGTCTCATCAGAGGAAACCTTTTACCAATCTGTCTAATCCCTAATCCTCCTCCGGAATCGGATCCATGTCTTTTTCCAAGGAAGCCTTCCCTGACCCCCCATGGTAAGTCACATTCCATCCTCAGCCTTCGGGGGACCCCACACACTTTGCCTTTGTGGCACTTAGAATATTCGTCATGAAACAGTTCATTCTGTGATGTGTTGCTTAACGTCTGACTCACTGACAGAATGAAAGCCTAAAAGGGCAAGAACTCCCTCTGTCTTATTTACCACTGAACCCTAATATCTGGCACATAATAGAAACTTAATAAATATTTAGTAAAATCTTGAATGTGAACCCAAGCTCTTAACAAACTTAAATGCTATATGTAAAACATTTAACTCTCAGGCTGGGATATAGTAAATCCTCAATAAACGTTAATTTACTGCATTTTTGAGCCTTAGATCGACCCTAGGAAACAGATAGGATAGGTATCACATGCAATTCTCAATTTTCAGGTAAGGAAATAAGAGGGGATGTGACTTGCCCAAGGACACATCTCTGGTAATAAATGGAGGCCAGACTCAAACCACAGTCTTCTCAATCCCGCTTTCCAGTAAACTGAGCCTTAACAAGGTCGCACCTGGAGCTCTGAAGGAGCCTGTGCTTGTGCCGCATCTACTAAACTGAGGAAGTCCACCCTAAATATCTTCAGCGTCTGATCCGGAAGCAGTATCAGTGCAACTTGATTTCTTCATCACTGTGGCAGAGGGTACTATTTCCTATCCAATATTCATTCTCCCTGTCTTCAAGATAGGACTACAATGAAGGTAATACTGAATTCACATGGAAAATCTATTTTTCTCAGCCTTCCTTGCATCGAGGTGGAGCCATTTCATTCAGTTCTGACCAATGAGATATAAGTGCAAGTGACCTGTGCGTATTCCAAGGAAGCTGCTTAAAGAGAGCTAACTCGCCTGAGAAGAGTGCCCTTTTGTCCCGAAATGCAGGCACGATGAGCAGCAGCCCTCCTGGACGACGAGGGGACCGTTAGTCTGGACGTGATGTGCTGAGGATGGCAAAGCGGCACTGGAGATGCCTGTGGACTGGTCATTCCTGATGACCGCAGTGCCACCGCTCCAGCCTGAACTGCCTGCCTCAGCATCTTTGTATGAAAAGGAAATACACTTGTAATTTAAGCTTCTGTTACGATTTTTTATGCAGCTAAACATAACCTTCACTGATATGATCATTGACAAAGCTATGGGAAAAAAAGTCGTGGCTGAGCCGTTATGCTTTAATCCTCCAAATGAGAACCTGAAAAAAATGTTTACTTTTATGAAATGTATTTTAAAGCAGTACCTTGAGATAGTCCAACCTGGCAGCGTCACTAAGTCTGTGTGAAGTATGTCATTTCAGAACTCATCGGAGTAAGATGTATGAGATAATTTGGGATCACATTGATCTGTTTCAAGCTTTTAATCAGCTTCATTTTTGGGAAAGAATCCTTAACAGAACAGTAAGAGACAGAATTTCAAAACAGTTTCTTCATTTGTAAATGCTGTGAATACAGAATTTTAAGGCAACAAGGTGCCTTACAAATCACTTAGTCCATCTTTATTTTACAGATAAGAAAACTGAAGAATAGTTATTACAAGGAGACTTTTTATTACTTTCTCCCAGCTTCACTTTGCCTTCCAAGCCACAAATACACATAGAAGGAAAAGCTGCTAATTTAATTGATCGAGAGTCCAAGTCATTGATGTGGCCCTTTACTGGTGGATAGGGCCACTGTCCACTAATGGCCAGCCACAGAGCATTGAAGGCCATCGTGAACTATTCCACTGCACTCTTCTATGTGCCACTGTAGATAAATTATGTCATGCCTGGCCCAATGGGTCAGGTCAAGAGGCCATTTCTTCTTTACTTATCTTTGAATTTCTCTTTCCGATAAGGCTGTGTGTTAATGACCTTGGAACATGCCCTCTGCTTTTGGGTGGTGTGACCTGCATGCACACCTGACTACTGATGTGTAGCAGCTTCCTCTACCACGGGGCCACCCTGAAAGTGGTAAGATCCCAAGATTCCATTTAGGCTTAGGGCAAAGTACATGGTACCCAGGTAGGCTGCCAGTGTAAACTTTGTCCCCTAATCCAGCTTTTACCAGTTGGTACCAGAAATATTGGGTGCTTGCTGAGCACCTCAGTTCTAACTTGGCCACTGTTCTTGAGTGCAGCCAGGGGTGAAACAGGTGGAGATGGCGGGAGGGTAGAGCCACACTTATTAGCTGGCCAAGATTTGGGCATTTCGTGGCCTCTAATCTCAGTATCATGAAACACTTTGAAAACTCTAGTGTTACCCCTCAAATTATGGTCAACTCATCTGACTGAAAGGTATTTGATCATTTGACTAGATATTGACTAAAATAGGGTTGTCTTTATAAACAATGCATATTTTCCTCCCCCTTACTCTGATCACCCTTTCCCCAGTTAATGTAGTGGTGATTAAGAAAACTTAACCAGGCTCCACTGCTCTCTTCAACATCCACCTCTTTCCTTCCTCATCCGTCACCTTCTCTCTCCCATTCATGATTCTTTCTTGTGCTCTTAGTGCTCCCCGTCCATGCTGCAGGCCTTCCAGGAGCACTCTAGGCAGTCTTCCGAGTCAGGCACATTACTGGACCATGATAAACACTCATGATGCTTCAGGACCAACTACCATGGTCCATGCTCCACCACCTTCCTGGTCCCTTCTTCCAGTCAAACAGCTAAACCTTTCCTGCCATGTTGCTGCCACCCCATCCCAATGACTCAGTCACAGTCAAGCTGTCACGGGATGGGGGGAAGCAAGTCAGATGGTCATCTAGGCCCTCCTTACTCAAATCTTTCCTCATGAAGGAAATATTTCAAAATGATCCACATCAAGGGTCAGCAAATGTTTACTTGTGCAGAGCCAGACAGTAAATATTTCAACATTTCTTGCCATCCGGTCTCCGTCGCAACGACTCGACTCTAGAATTATAGCATGAGCATCACACCTTAGATCATATGTAAATCGATGAGAGTGGCCGTGTTCTGATAAGACTTTATTATGGACACTAAAATTTGTATTTCATACAATGACATGTGTCACAAAATATTTTTTTTTCATTTAAAACTATTTAAAAATGTAAATTAAAAAAGAAGAACCCTCTTCTTAGCTGACAGGATGTACATAAACAGGACCAGATTTGGCCTATAGGCCACAGTTTGCTGATTCCTGCTATATGTGATATCCATTGGTACTCTCTTTGAATGCATTTTTCCTTTTTGCTTATAAAACATACTTTAGATCATCACCTATATTATCATTACCTTTTTGTTCAGACTATAATATCAAATAATTTAATTACCTTATATGCCAGCTCAAATCAGTTCTGCAATAAGAGGGAGTATATATAAAATAATATGAATAGCTTTATTTTGTGAAGAAAAGTTGCTACATTTTTTAGTTTCCCTTATGTAGATTTCATGCACAAACATTCATCTTGAGGATTTCCATTAACTGAATTGAGGCATATATTGGTTATAGCACACCACTGGCTTACTCCCTGCAAATGCTAATCCAGGTGGTATCCTTTAGTTACCTTTAAAGTGCTATTTGATTTTTGACATGTCAAAATTTTTATGAGCTTCAATATATCTCTTCCTTCCCACCTTCTTCCTGTAATAAAGCAATGCAAAGCAGTGCTCAGAGCTCTTTGGAGAAATGTCCTATGGAAACAGATTGTATAGTACAGCATTGGCATTCATTAAAAATACTTCCCAAGGCCTTCAAATATTCCAAAAACACAAATACCACTAGAGCATATATTTTCTCATAAGATGTAATAATATACAGCTGAGAAATCTGTGACTCCTTTCAGATCCTTTATAAATAATAAATATGGTGCCAAAGTAATTCATAAAGTTATGTACTCCTTTCATGAGAGTTGCTGTGACCATAAAGAGGAGAAAAAAAATCAAAAGTGAATGCTAACATTCTGGAAGGGTCCACTCACTAGTTAGCGACTCAATTCTACACATCGGCCTGACATGAAAATTTAATGTTGAGGCATGATGGCTGACCAGAGACACCAGCTGCCAGAGCATCTCAGTAAGAAGAAGTTTTAGATGAAAGAGATAAAAACGAACAGACAAACATAGATCAGGTGTGGGACTGAGGGAAGGGTGCCAGAACCTTCAGGAGACTCCATGGGAAGAAGTTGTGGAGCAGAACAGGAAGGAGCAAGGTGTCAGCAGAGGTCAAGCCCCGAGAGGATTGGAGTCAAGTGAGAAGGGTAGGTGGAGCGGTTTTTCCCTAAGTCACATCTCTGTCAGCGGATTCCAGAGCTGCTAGAGTCTTTCTGCCACACAAGCCCAGAGGCTGCTGCCGCCAGTGAGCTGGGAGTTTCCTGTGGATGGGGCACCAGGCTCCCAACCCCCCTGGGGCACTACCTGCGCCCACAGACCTGAGGCAGGGCGGCAGGCACCATATTGCTTCCCACCCACTGTGTGCCTTTGTCCTCCCCGGGGGGCTTCAACTCCTCAGGTTTCATCTTGCTTGTTTCCACACAGACATTTCCCATCTCTGGCCTGGACTGCAGAAGCCATAGGGGTCCAGGGTCCAGTGGGTTCCGGGTGGTCTGCATGACTCCAGTGCCTGGATGTTCCGAGCAGGCAGCCTTCCAGAAAGTAGGATAGATATGATGAGAGTGTGAGCTGTCCCCCATCCAGACTCTTTTTCTCCCCTCCCTTTCCCCTCCCTGTGGCTGCTGAGAAAGACAATTGAGCCACCACACTGAGGCATCCACAGAAAGTGTGCATCAGACTGTGGGGTGCTCAGACTGAGAGCTCCCTGCCCACTGGCTTGCCCAGTGACTCTATCAGAGCGGGGCATGCCCCAAGGCAGAGGAACATTGAATCTGCTTCGGCACCCTGTGGGCAACTCGGGACCAGTGCACTTCTCCCTGGCATGGTCAGGGATTGATCTTAACAGACCCGGGGATGGGCCCATAGGGCCAGATCCCGTACCTCCAGGTCTCTACTGTGTTGCTTGGGAGAATGGAAAGGAAATTTGTGAATTAGTATTGGGAGGCAAGGGTGCCCATATGGGCAGATCAAGGGGGACAGTGCAGTGTGGGTCCTAGCTACAGTGTGCTTGTGGAGCACCCCTTCCCCCCTCAGGAGGGCCACACTCTCAGCTCAGGCCGGCTTCCTGGGCAGGGAGCCTCCTGGCCTTTAGCATAGTTGTGGGGGAGCTCAGCTGGCTTGAGCTCTTGCCTACCAGCAGACACCAAGGGAAAAGTGCAGAGCAGGGAAGGGTGGAGAGGAGAAGGTCCTCTCCAGACTGCCAGACTGTGAATCTCAGATGGCCCTGCCTCCACATGCAGACTTGCTGGTTGGGTGGGACCACTTCAGCCCCTCCCTGGTGGCTTTGCCCAGAAGCTGGGAGCAGACCTTTGACCCCTTGACTCCTGCTGAAACAGCTACCTTGCCAGCTTTTGTGGAGCCTGAGGGCAAGCTCAGCCAGCCCAGCCCCACACAGCCAAGCTCCTCACCCTGCCTTTGTTGTGGCAAAGAATAAGGACTCACCTGAAGTTCCAGGGCCCCACCCACCACCTAGGACATTCAAGTGCTTCTCCTAAGGGACTAGAGCCAGTCACAGAACCCCAGAAACAACATTGCAGCTTGTTCCTTTTGGCAAGTACCACCCACTGACAGGGAGATCAATTTGCACACTCTTTACTGACTCAGTCATAGAGGGCATGGCTGATTCTCACCCATTAGCACCACCTGCTGTCTCAGAGATTAAACTGGGCATGCCATTATCTAAACAAAAGAAACGTGAAAATAAGAAGCAACAGCTGCTCCAGATGAGAAGGAATCAGTGAAAGAACTCCAAAAGTATGAAGAATCAAAGCAAAAGGACATCCCCAAAAGGGAACACCAGCTCTCTAGCAATGGATACCAACCAAAATCAATATATTGAAATGACAGATAAAGAATTCCAAATATGGATTATAAGTAAGCTGAACAAAATACAAGAAAAAATGGAAAACCAACACAAAGAAAACATTAAAAAATTGAGGAAATGAATGAAAAATTCACTAAAGAAATTGAATTATTTTTGAGAAATTAAATAGAATTTCTGGAAATGAAAAATTCATTCAAGGAAATACAAAACACAGTGGAAAGTCTTAAGAATAGATTAGAGCAGGTGGAAGAAAGAATCTCAGAACTTGAAGACAACATCTTTGAATAAAACAAGTCAGTCAAAGATAAAGAACAGAGAATCAAGAGGAATGAACAAAGCCTACAAGAAATATGGGATCATATACAGAGGCCAAACATGAGAATTATAGGCATCCCAAAGGGTGAAGAAGAAAACACTTATCTGAAGGAATAATTGAGGAAAACTTCTCTGGTCTTGCTAGAAATTTAGATATCCAGGTACAAGAAGCTCAATGAACACCTGGGAGATTCGTCACAAAGAGGTGATCACCACCACACATAGTCATCAGACTAGCCAAAGTCAACACGAGAGAGGAACTCCTGTGAGCCATGAGGCAAAAACATCAGATAACTTACAAAGGAAACCCCATCAGGCTAACTCAGACTTCTCAGCTGAGACCTTACAGGCCAGAAGGGGATTAGGGCCCCATCTTCAGTCTTCTTAAACAGAATAATGGCCATCCCAGAATTTTGTATCCTGCAAAACTAAGTTTCTAATATGAGGGAAAAATAAAGACTTTTTCAGACAAGCAAACACTGAGGGAATTTGTCAAGACCAGACCTGCCCTTCAGGAAGTATTCAGAACTGCATTATATTTAATACACTGATCAGCACAATAGAAAGCCACCAGAGTAAAATCACCCAAAAGCTAAAGCTCAGAGCCCATATAAAATAATGGCTCAAGAGGTAAAACCAAGCAATATGGTTCTACCCAACAGGATGAACAGAAATGCATCCCACTTATCAATTCTTTCAATAAGCAAGCACCACATGTACTCGCAATTAAATTGGAACTAACTGTACAGCACTCCTGTGCACAAATGGAAGTAAAACTCAATGGAAATCAGGCAGGTGGGAGTGGGGAGGAGGAGATGGGTGAAATCATACCTAACAGGTGCAATGTACAGTATCTGGGTGATGGGCACACTCATAACTTTGACTCAAGAAATACAAAAGCAATCCATGTAACCAAAACATGTGTACTCCCATAATATTCTGAAATAAAAAATTAAAAAAAATTAATGCTTATTCCTAATTTAAAAAGAAAAGTCTTAGTAAACTAAAAACAGAACAGATTTTTCTCCTCTTAAGTATACTGCCAGAAAACATCATAACCTGATGGGGACATTAAAAATTACTTCATGAACGTCAGAATAAAGTGGCTATCTTCTACCATCCCTATTATTCAACATTATCCTAGAAGCCATGGCTAGTGCACTAAGACAAGAAAAATAAATAAAGGCAGACACAAAATTATTTGCAATTATTGTAATGCCTTATAACTAGAGTAATGTTTTAAAAAATCATTTAGTACATGATCTTTATTTACTCTATTTGTTGAAGGGCAGGTATGGATAGAGATTATAATTTGATTTTACAAAAACAAAAAAGACAGTAATATTCCAACCTGCAAATAGGATTAGTGTTCTTTTGGAAGAAAACCTATCAAGTCTTCCTATGACTACAAACCCATGATGAAAAAAATGATGAAGGGCAAGTTTCAAGTGAATCTTTTCTCTTACCAGGCTAGGAAAGCCCAATGAAGCAAGAGAGAAAAACTGGCACACATTGACCCAGTTTTCTCCTCTGGGCAAGTAAAGGGGTAGATGTGTAAGATAAATTCGGATAAAACTGAGGACAGAGGGAATCTCATGTCTCCTATTCCCTGTATGAGGTTTTGGGAGGAGTCCAAGTCATAGGTTAGCCCAATACCATAATGGGATTAAAACACTTTGAAGCAAATTAGAGATATTTGCATAGTGAGGCATTGACATTTAGCTTTCACAGGCTACCACCAGTCACTATCTGATAGGACATTAGGTTGAGAGTCTGGGGCTGGGAGCTACAATCAATCTAGGGGGCCAGGCAGAGGATGAGGCTGAGACTTAGGGGTGCAACCAGCAGGAATGGAAGGAATTGCATGTTAATTAAATGCAGGCCTAGGGTTTGGGGGCTGTGGGGAGGGGTGAGTATGACCACTGCATCCAGGAGCATTAAAAAAATTTTTTAAAAATGAGTTGCATATTCAGCAGCCACAAATTATAGTACTGGAGTCCATCAGAGCAAAAATGCCATCACAGAGAAGACAAAATAAACAGAAAAAGGATATTATACCCATCTGCAGCCTCCTTCTCATCACCACTGTGAAGACAGAGCAACTTTCCTCACATACCCAGACCCTATCTTGGGGAAAATAAAAGGAACAGGAGCAGATCTCCAAACAACTGTGGTTTTTTTTTCTTTCCCTAGAGAAACTAAAACACTCTAAAGACACTACTTAAATTGTTAGATTGGAATAAATTGCAATAAATGTTCAAAGTTAACACAGTGTTTTTGCTGCTAACCTAGCAAGCAGGAAAATCAGGTCAACTACAGGCAGAATAAAGAAACTACATTTTCTCTGAGAAGTAAGTGGCAAGATGATATAAATTTTATAACCTCATACCAGTCCACCAAGAAACTGCAAGATAATCAACTGGAAAATTGTTTTAGAGCAAAGGAGAGAGTCACACAAGGTAGCCAGATAAAGAGCTACATATAAAAATCAGAAGATTTAGTATATACTAAAAAAAAAAATTAGAAATATAATTTTAAAAGAGATCCCACTCATGATATAACAAAAACTCTCATTATGAGATGTTCCAGATAGTATTAAAGAAAAACCTATAAAATATTACTTTAGAGTGTGAAAGAAAACCTAAGTAAATAAAGGGACATAGCATGATTTGGAATCTGATGATTGAATTTTTAATGTCAAAAAATGTTCATAGGCATTTTTAGTTAAAATTAGGAAAATGATCTTAAAGTTTATCTGCAAAATTAGTCAATAAAATAAACCACTTCCCCAGAGCAATGATGAGGAATTTCTGCTACCATGGGGAAATGAGCTGTGCACTCCCACTCATGCTAGTTGGCTTTTCAATCCACATGTCTCCTGCTCCCCCCGCCCCATTCAGCATCTCCCCCTCAGTCTTGCCAAGTCCCAGTGAGCAGGGCTACAGAGTCAAACAGATCACAGTGACTTAGGGGAAGGTCAAACTTGTAAACCTCATTTGCAAGATAAGTCCACCTAGGTTGCTGAGCTAATAAATGAATTAAATATATGTCCATAATTTCAGTGTCTAGTGAGATCTCTGGCAAATAACATGTAATAAACAGATATAGCAGTTGTAATTATTGTTATTATTCTCATTATTACTACTATTATTAAATATTTGGTCAATATTGTTATGGACTTGCAATAGAGAAGGATTTACTAGGAATGAGATCAAAAGTAGAACTCATAAAAGACAAGAGTTGTAGATTTAATTGTAAAAAATTAAACTTTCTATACAGCAAAGAGTACAATAAGCAAGGTTAATACTCAGAGAAAAATGTTGTGACACATACAAAACACAAAGTTACTATCTTTAATACATAATTTTAAAGCCTGACAAATCAATAGAAAAAAAGAATGTAAAGAAAAAAATAGGCAAAAAATCTAAATTGGTAATTCACAAAAAAAACACAATGAAATAAAACAAGAAAAACAAATAAAAATAAAAACTTCAGTCTCACTAGAAATTAAAATTTAAGTCTCAAAATACAAACAACAATGATAGTCATGTCCACACGAATTTGGCAAACATTGTAAAAAAGTTGAACTGGGGATACGTTCAATTTCTTTACATTTATGTTCTTTGCAGTCACTTGCAGGTATAGCTGAGTTTTCTTGCTAGGCCGTATCTGCTGTGGTTGTTTCCCGGGGATAATCCTAAGGCATTTGAGACAACTCAACCACGTCTCGACATGAATACTTTCATACCTGGTCAGTGAGTGTCACCAATCCAGAGCACTCAAGAACAGTTATTGAACAAGAAAATTGAAAGTCCCTGAAATCTTGCTGCACATGCATGAAAGAAATTTTATAGGATTTTTTCCCCAAATTTGACAATAATTCTAAAAAATTTGTTAGACATTGTTAAGAGTGAGCTGTGAATCTGAAAGAAATTTTCTAAACTACCAATACTATTTTCAATTTTTAAAATTAGACATGCTAGAGGAAAGACTGTACTATCTTTCTATTCTCTCTGTAGAGATATTATAAAATTGTCCTATAAAGAGGTAATGATAGAGAACGCAGATTTAAAATACTGAAAAGAAATGTTATAGAAGTATCAGGCATTCAATAGCCATGTATGTTGAATATTTCCATATCATCTTTGATATTCCTAGGACAGGAAAATGTGGAGGGGGGAATCCAAATGGTGCTGCTTTGGGTAAGGAGTTTTCACCTTCTTTTTCCAAATCTGACTCATTTTTCCAACCACATTTTGAGTGCTAACATTTGCACTGCAGTGACTAGCAAATAGTTCCATGAAAAAGGAACCAAGGACTCAGATTATTTGTCTTGGTGTCACATCAGAGGGGCAAAAGTGTTCCTCAGAATTCATCAGCCTAGGAGACCACAAGGAATGCAGAGTTAAATGCCTAAGCAGGTGGAAAGTGTATCTTCCCTTGTAATGTCACCTTGGCATTGGGCCCTTAGAATTCAGGAATTCAATTATGCTGATGCTCAGTACATCTTAGCATATTTAGGAGTCCCAAAGGCAATTCCCCTAGGACAAGAAATAGAAATTCAGCTTCTAATTTCAGTTTAGCCTAATCTTTGGCCATGAAGTTGAGCCAAATCACTTTTGGAAGCCATAACAGTTTGTCACTGGAGATCTAGGGCATCAAAGAGAGCTCACTTCCAAACCCATCAGAGTGAAAATGCTGTTTGTTGCCCAACTGCCAGCAGATGAGGTATATTCAAGACTTTAACAGAATTGGAAAAGAAACTTGCCACACACAATTTATCTTTGCCAATTGTCTTAACTGTTTTTTTTTTCCACAGTTGAGAGAAAAGTACCTAGCTTCTTCAAACCCACTGGAGCTCAATAAATAACATATAAACCACCAAGGCAGAAAGTCCATTTCATTCCCAGGTTATCTGAGGATGCCTGTATTTTTATATGTGTGATGGATAGAGGAGGATATGATTTTTTAAAACTCTTTATTTCAAAATAATTATAGACATATAGGAAATTGCAAAAGTAGTACACGGAGTCTCATGTCTTCTTCATCCAACTTCCCTAATAGTGACATTGTAAATAACTGTAGTCTAATGAGGGTTGCCAGAGAAAATACAGGATACTCATTTAAATTTGAATTTCAGATAACAAATAATTTTTAGTATAAATATGTCCTGTTATTATTCACTATTATCTGAATTTCACATTTAACTAAGCATCCTGCATTTTTATTTGCTACATCTGGCAACCCTAAGTAATGTCAAAACCAGGAAATTGGTACTGGTACAATATTGATAACCAGAATACAGACCTCATTCAGTTTTCACCATTTTTACATGTGTTCATTTATATATGTTGTTTGCAATTTATTTAATTTCAAAAACAAGAACAGAAAGAATCTGAGGAAAACAAGAACAGAAAGAATCTGAGGACTTTGCAATGCAGAGTCCACCGTAGCTCTCATTACTGCCTGACTTGCCACGGAATTGGTGGCTCACCCAAGAGCCTGACCAAATTAACAGGCTGTGAACAGCAAGACTGGTGGAAACAAACAGATTTGAGTTTTGCTCTTGTCTAAAGAAGTCAATTAGCATTTCACCTTCATGGGAAGGTCTTCCACTTGAATTTCCTTTGTTTTTATTGTCCCTAGACCATGATTTCCTGTGTGAATGGCCACTTTCATGCTTTGTAACAAGAGGCTGAGTCAAATTCCTTCGCTTGGGCTGTAATTTGTTTTCTACAACCCACAATTCGATATTCAATCTCTTGGATGATTATCTTTATTTTCTTAGTGAGCAGTGATGCTAAAAATAAGAGAAAGTGCTGTGGGAAAAACAAACCTGACCTCACGCTGCCTAAGCCATGTGGCCTTGTAGTATAGTTTGATATCTTACAATTTCATGCCTCCAGATTTGTTCTTTATGCTTAAGATTGTTTTGGCTATTTGGGCTCATTTCTGGTTCCACAGGAAGTGTAGAATTATTTTTTCTGATCTGTGAAATATGACTTTGGTAACTTGATGGGGATTGCATTGAATTTGTAAATCACTTTGGGTAGTATGGACATTTTAACAATGTTGATTCTACCTACCTATGAGCATGATATATTTTTCCATTTGTTTGTATCCTCTATGATTTCTTTCTTCAGAGTTTCATAGTTCTCCTTGTAGAAATCTTTCACCTCCTTGGCTAAGCATATTCCTAGGTATTTTATTTTCTGTGTTGCTATTGTGAATGGTATTGAGTCTTTGATTTGACTCTTGGCTTAACTGTTGTTAGTATATATAATTGCTACTGATTTATGTACAGTGATTTTGTACATAATTGACTTTGCTGAATTTATTTATCACTTCCAGTATACTCTTGGTGAAATCTTTGGGGTTTTCTAGGTATAAGATCATATTGTCAGGAAAGAACAATAGTTTGACCTCCTCTTTCCCAATTTGGATACCTTTGATATTCTTCTCTTGCTTGATTTTCCTGGCCAGGACTTCCAACACTGTGTTGAATAGGAGTGGTGACAGTGGCATCCTTGTCTTATTCCAGTTCTTATGGGGAATGCTTTCAACTTTTCCCCTTTCAGTATGATGTTGGCTGTGAGTTTGTCATACATGGATTTTATAATTCTGAGATATGTTCTTTCTATGCCTAGTTTGATAAGGGTTTTTATCAAGAAAGTGTGCTGAATTTTGTCAAATGCTTTTTCTGCATCTATTGACATGATTATATTCTGTTTTTGCTTTTATTTATGTGGTGAATCACATTTATGGATTTATATATGTTGACCCATCCTTGCATCCCTGGGATAAAGCCCACTTGGTCATGGTGGATTATTATTTTTTTTAACATATTGTTGAATTCAGTTTACTAGTACTTTATTAAGGATTTTTGCATCTACATTCATAAGGGATATCGGTCTGCAGTTTTCTCTTTTGTTGTATACTTTCCTGGCTTTGGTATAAAGGTGATATTGGCTTCATATGAGTTGGGAAGGATTCCTTCCTTCTCAATATTATGGAAAAATTTCTTCAGTATGGGTATGATTTTTTTCTTTGTAGGTTTGGTAGAATTCAGATGCGAATCCATCTGGTCCAGGGTTTTTTGTTTTTGTTGTTGTTGTTTGTTTTTTTTAAGGCTTTTTATTATTGCTTCAATCTCAATCTCACTGCTCATTATTGGCCTGTTCAAGAGTTCTATTGTCCTGATTGAATCTTGGGAGGTTGTGGGTTTCCAGGAATTTGTCTATTTCCTCTACATTTTCCAGTTTATGTGTGGAGAGATTTTCATAATATTCACAGATGATGCTTTTTATTTCTGTTCTATCAGTTGTAATATCTCCTTTTTATTTCTGATTGAGCTTATTTGGGTCCTTTCTCTTCTATTCCTAGTTAATCTAGCAAGAGGTCTTTCAATCTTATTTATCTTTTCAAAGAACAAACTTTTTGTTTCACTGACCTTTTGTTTTTGGGTTTTTTTTTAATTTTTCATTTCATTTAGTTTTGCTCTGACCTTTGTTATTCATTTCCTTCTGCTGGCTTTGGGTTTGGTTTCCTCATCCTTTTCTAGTTCCTTAAGATGTGATTCCTTAAGATGTGATGTTAGGTTGTTAATTTGTGATTTTCTTACTTTTGGATGTGGGTATTTAAGGCTATGAATTTCCCCCTTGGGACTGCTTTTGCTGAATTCCATAGATTTTGATAGCTGGTGTTCCCTTTGTTATTCAGTTTGATGAGTCTTTTCATTTCAATCTTAATTTCATTTTTGACCCAATAATTGGTCAGTGGCAGGTTGTTAATAACTTTGTGCAGAATTGAGTGTTATTCTTGTAATTGATTTCTAATTTTAATCCATTATGGTTTGAGAAGATACATGATATGATTTCGATTTTTTTAAAATTTGTTGAGATACGTTTTGTGGCCTAAGATATGATCAGTCTTGGAGAGTGTCCCATGTGCTGATGAGAAGAATGTATATTCAGTAGTTTTGGAGTAGAATGTTCTGTAAATATCTGTCAGGTCCATTTGTTCTAAGGTCTCATTTAAGTCCATTGTTTCTTTATTTATTTTGCTTTGATGATATGTCCAGTTCTGATACTGGGGTGTTAAAGTCCCTGGCAATTACAATGCTGTCATTTATTTTCTTGCTTAGCTCTGGTAGAATTTGTTTTATGTATCTGGGAGCTCCTATGTTAGATGCATAGATATTTAGGATTGTTATGTCTTCTTGTTAAAATGTTCCCTTTACCATTATGTAATGACCATCTTTGTCTTTCTTTACCATTATTGATTTAAAGTGAATTTTGTCTGATATGAGAATGGTTAGGCCTCCTCTCTTTTGCTTTCCATTTATGTGGAATATTTTTTTCCATTCTTTCACGTTAAGCATGTGTGCATCTTTGTGGTTTAGGTATGTCTACTAGAGACAGCAGCTTGTGTTTTTTCATCCATTCAGCCAGCCTATGTCTTTTGAGTGGCACATTCAGGCCATTCACATTAAGAGTTAGAATTGATATGTTTGATGCTGTTCTGTTCATCACAATGGGTAGTAACTTGTTGCTTTGCTTCTCTTCTTGTGCTGTTGCTTTATAGGAGTTGTGAACTTTGGCTGTTTGGGGTGATTTTACACTGGTGGGTATCTATTGTACTGATTTGGGAAAATGCAGTTCTGAGTATTTTCTGCAGGGGAGGTCTGGCCATGACAAATTCCCTCAATGTCTGCTTGTTTGGGAAAGACTTAATATCTCCATCAATTGTAAAACTTGGTTTTGCAGGATACAAAATTCGAGGCTGGCAGTTGTTCTGTTTAAGAAGATTGAAGATGGGGCCCCACTCCCTTCTGGCTCATGAGGTTTCCACTGAGAAGCCTGCTGTTAGCCTGATGGGTTTTCCCTTTTAGGTCAGTTGTTGCTTACGTCTAGCCGCTTGTAGAATTTTCTTTCATTTTGACTTTGGCAAGGTTGATTACCATGTGTTTTGGAGATGTCCTATTTGTTATGAATCTTCCCGGTGTTCAATGACCATCTTGTATCTTGATGTTTGGATCTCTGGCAATACCAGGGAAGTCGTCCTCAATAATTATCTTGAATAGATTTTACATGCTTTTAGCACTTTCTTCTTCTCCCTCAGGGATACCTGTAATTCATATGTTAGTTCACTTCACATAGTCCCATATGTCTCTAAGTGATCGCTCTGCCTTTTTTGTTCTCTTCTCTGCCTCTTTAAATGACTGGGTTAGTTCAGAGCCTTGTCTTCAAACTCTGAGATTCTTTGTTCTCCTTGTTTTAGTCTGTTACTGAAGCTTTCTACTGTGTTTTAAAATTCCCTGAATGACTCTTTCATTTCTTTAAGTTCAATTATATCTTTCGTTATGTTCTCTAGTTCTTTGGTAACTTTTTCATTAATTTCCTGAAATTTTTTTGGCTTCTTTTTGTTGGTTTTCAGCTTTTTGTTCAATTCCATTCCTATTATTTGCCATCCACATTCTGAATTCCATTTCTGTCATTTCAAAAATTTCCTTGTGGTTGGAATTCACTGCTGTAGCTCCACTGTGATCACTTGAGGGTTTCAATCTGTTTTGATTTTTCATGTTGCCAGTGTTCTTTTGCTGGTTTCTTCTCATCTGAAATCTCTTTTCTCAATTCAGGGCTAATAGGTTTGCAGGGTACCTGTTCCTTGCTGAAAACTCTCCTACTTGGTTAGAGTAAGGAGAGGTCCCTAGATGAGCTCTTTTTTGCCCTACCCTGGAATGTTGATGTGACAGAAGAGGGGCATCTGCACTGGAAGCCTATAATGCAGCTGTTCTGATTTGTTCTGTTCACTTGTGATTGCCTATGCTCAAGCCTGTGTTGAATGCTATTTGTGTTGGGTGTTGGGTTATTCATCAAATAGTTGTAGGATGTTTGAGTTGGGAGCTGGGCAAAACCCTCCTCACTCAGGTTGATGTTATGGAGATTGCTCTACCCTGGGTCTCCCCACAGAGGTTACAGCAGCAGCTGAGTGACGCTATACAGGTGGTTGTTGTGGGTTCCTCAGCTGTGGGTATTTGCTCAAACCAGGTCAAGGGTATTGGCAGCTTGAGGCTGGAGGCAGTCCCTGGTGGGGTGCTGGACTTTGGAGCAGTTCCTCCAGCCCTGCGGGAGTGGTGGAAGCTCTGGGGTGATATTTTGATATCTAGGTGCAGTGCTGGAGTCTTGGGAATGGTGTCTTGGGTTTGGTGGGAGATCTGGAGTCACAGAGGCAGAGCCTCAGGCTCCAGTTTGAAAGCCTCAGAGCCGGGACTGGGGAGGAACCCAAAGCAGAACGTCTAAGCAGGGTCTTTGAGCCAGAAGCAGGGCCATGCAAGTGGTGGGGCTGAGCTGACCTGACCACACAGATGCCAAGTGGGCAGAGGTCAGTTACAGCAGCCAAGGGACTGTGAAGTTCTCCCCATCCCACCCAGGACCTGCTGAAGCAGTCACCCAAAGCCTGTCAGGTTGGAGCCTGCTGCATCCCAGTCAGTTCCTGAGCTCAGATCCCATTGTACTGTAGGGGAGAAGCACTTGGTTTCTAGTCACAGGGTATGACTCAGGGGAGCCTCCAGTTAGTCCACTCCCTCCCCTGGCCAGTGTGGACCTGGCGCCATGCACCCGAGAGCTCAGGATGGCTTTAGCTGCTGCCCAATCCCCACCACACCTGTTGTCTGGTGCAATGACTCTGCACAGACTCCAGGCAGGTCCCTGGTCTGACCAGGTAGAGGTCTGTGGAGGGAGCCATCTCACAACTCACACAGCACAAGCAGGGGGAGTGTGGTTCCCCAATGCTCTGTCCTCCTGTTCTTCCCCGCATGTTCTCTGATCTTGTTTTGTTATATATATCGCCCCATCACCTTTTTTTTACCCCCACACTGAGTGTCCCACGTTGCTTCTCTGTGATTTCACAATGTTGGTTCAGAGAAGAGTGATCCATATGTAGGCAGCTGCCTGCATTTTTCACTTCTTTCCTTGGGAGCGGCATACTGGCAGGCCGCTTCTAGTCTGCCACTTTTTTCCCTCCAGATGCCTAGACTTCAAAGAAAGTAGAAATGGTATTTTTCTCCAAGAAAGACAGCCAGTATGGAGCTGAAATATTCTGGCCCCCAGAAAAAGATAAAAAGAAGAACAGCAAGTGCATCACAATTCTGGGATCTGGGAAATGGACAAGGGAATGGTAAGTGACTTTTCTCACTGTCATGAGGAAGCTGCATCCCAACCAGCCAGAGGGACAAACCAAGAAGCCGCAGATTGATGCCACGACCTCCTGGAATTTCAGGAATCAGCAGCGCTGAGAATGTCTGGAAGTGTGGCGATGGTGGGGCAGAAGCCAGAAGACTGGGCAGTGGTGTCTTAGTGAAAATCTAGAACCACAGACATTCCCCTAAGTCCAGTTATTCAAACTACTGCCCCTATCTGAACCTGGAAAGAAGACTGGATGTTTATTTTCTGACAGTGTAAAACAAAGAGTCGAGTCTCTGGGCCCAGGGACACCCAGGCCTGGTGTAGGTCGGGGTGTGCCAATGAGCACAGGGGCTTTATGTAAACAACTTGCATATTCCACTCTGAAAGTCTCCCTCAACACTATCCCTTACCCCAGGGTTTTTCTCACTTTTTTTCTAAAAACAAGGAGCCGGATGGATATCTTTCAGACAAAATACTAGAAGAGTCTTCTTAGAGGAATCTGATCCCTTGAATGAAAAGACTAAGACTCTAAGATTGAGAATTCCCTAATGAAACAGACTCGCCCTCCTAGCCCATCCTACAATGTACCTGCAAGTAGCAAACCTCCCCCATACTCACAGATGTTTCAATCAGCTTTTTAGTGTCACAATCTTAAAACCTGTAAACACACAGGAGAGGCTTAACAGACACTGGAGTAAAACCTGTAATAAAAAGAGCAGAAGTCAAAATATGCTAAGAGGAGAAAGGCAATTTGGAGAAAATCAAGAAACAGGAGAAAAAAAAAACTGGCAAACCATTGCTTTTCCACAAACCAATGAGGAAAGTGTGTTTAGTAGACTGTGTTAGAAAAACTGGTATATCATTCTGAGAATTTGAAGTTGGGTCACTACCTAATGCTACAAACAAAGGCAAATGCTAGAAGGATCAAAGACCTAAAATTGAAAGGTAAAACTATAAAGTTGATATAATAAAATATGAGGGACTATCTCCATGACCTAGGAGCAGTGGGTAACTTCTTCAAACAAAATTCAGAAACAATACCATGGGCAAAACGTGAATTATTAAATTGATAACGTCGAAAACAGGAATTTCTACTTAACGAAGGATGCTAAGGACAGGTGACAATGGGAAAAGGTATTTTTAATTTCTAAAACCAATAATGACATCTGGAATATCAAAGGAGCCCCTTCAAATCAGCAAGAAGTAGACAGCAACTGTCCGCACCCCTTTGCCGACTCCAGAGCATCTCTGTAGCAAGCACATGCTTTCCCTCCTGCACCACTGAGGTCGCCCTCTCTACTAGAGAGATCATTTCCATTGGCAAACACACAGCCTCGTCTTTATTTGATTTTTAAAACACCCTCTCTTGGCCCCACTTCAACCCAATATCCCTGCTCCCTTCCTGGAAGCACCCCTCAGAGTAGCTGTCCATACTCCTTGTTTCCAATTGCTCTCATCCTCTTTTTTAATTTTTTATCATGTATTGCTTGATTAATGCAAGAAAATATATGTCACTTATGAAACATAATACAATGAACACTGATGAACCTTCTACTCCACTTAAAAATTGGAACATCGCCCACTGCATTGCGTCAACCTATGCGTTCCCTTCCTACCCCATCCACTCTGCCTTTTCTCCTCCGAATGGAGAAGCCACTACCTTAAATTTTGTATTTATCATTTCCTTCCATTTTATAAAGTTTTGTCATACGTATCTACATTTCTGAACAACATATCTTAAAATCTGAAGGGGATGCAGGTTTTGTTCGTTTTTCCTCCATGCTTTGAAGACATTTCGTATTCATCACGTCCAGAAACTCCTAACCATTTCCTTCGCACCTCCCACAGTCTTCTCAGCCCTTCTACTTGCTCAGACAGAATTATTTTATTCATTCATGACTCCCCTCTTTATCTTGTAACACATATCCAATCTGTCAGTAAAGCCTGTTGGTTCTCCCTTTCGAACTACACTCAGAATCCAACCACGCCTCCCCTCTACTGCTTTAGCCCAGGTTCCGGCAGCCATCATCTCTCATCTTATTATTAAAAGATCCACGTCTCCATGTGCCTACTTTGCCCCCTGCCTCCACCAACGGTCTCTTCTCAACATACGAACCAGAGTGCTTCTTTGGAAATCCACATCGGAGCACGTTACACTTCAACTTGGCACTCTGCAGTGGCTTCTATCTCAGGTAGAGAAAGAATCTATAAGGCACTACATCGTGCCCTGGACAGCACCCCATCCCGCACACGACTTTGCAGACTCCTCTCCTACAGCCTCCCTAGCTTCACTCCGTCCAAACATCTGCTTCCTTGAACAACCTGCTCACTGCTGTCGCAGGGCCTTTGCTCATGCTATTTTTCCTCCACCTGGGAGGCTCTCTGTTCCTTGCATATCCCCTCTTCCTAGATCACCGGCTCTCCCTCACCCCCTTCACTTCTTAGATATCTTAAATATCACCTTGTCTGTGAGCCTCACTCCACTACTCTGTTTAAAACAGCATTCTTATCCCTACCAGCATACTTTATTCCATTTTCTAGCTTTATTTTTCTCTGTAACAGTTATCCCATTATGACATACTGTATCTTCTGCTTGTTTCTTTTGTTTAGTGTTTAACTTCCTTCACTGAAATATAAGCTCCTTGAAGGCAAGGGTTTTCATCTGTATTATTCACTGCTCTATCCTCAGCTATGTCTAGAAAATACTAGGTTCAATAAACATCGAGTGAATGATGGATGGATGGATGGATGGATGGATACACAAACGAATGAATGAATACAAATCATCTCCCTTCCCCGATGTCTTGTTCCTGACCACATGTCACACCGCCTTTCCTAACCACACTCTGGGTCAAATCAAAATGATGGTTATCATCTGGCCCCAGTATTTCTAGATGGTAATTACAGTCTCGGCCTTTTCTCAGAACCACAGGAGATGTGCTCCAAATTTTTGCCTCTTTCTCCTTCAACATCCCCGAAGGCTGTGTCATAGCCCTGTAAGCTTTAAAATGTGTTTCTGCACACGGAAGGTAAAATGCTATTCTCCAGAAGTCATTACCCATTTGTCTTCCATTACTGACATAAGCCCACTGTCAATGATAAGGATATTAAAACTTGAAGCCTGAAGGCCTATGGGTGAAACATCCGATTTTTCAGTTTTATTTTGTTTTTTTAAGAGCCCGTATGACATATTGGGGTTTAATATTACACTTAGGAAAATAAAAAGCAAAAGGCCAGATTCCTTTCACTCTACATCCTTCCTCTTTCTCTGAAAAATATCACATTAGATCAGAAAACCTAAATCACATGAAGTTTATAAAATTAATTGCTTCATGAATAAATGGATTTATTATTTAAGATGCTGAGAAGCACACTTTATTATTCAGTATCCTTGGAACAAAATATTTGAAATGTGGGTTGTAATATTTTCAGGCTGTTTCATTAAAATGAGGAGAGCCAAAAAGAACACTCGTGCATTAACATAAAACATTCATCGGGAGGTCTGCCGGCAACGGGATGAAGGGAAATGGCTGCATTTTTTAAAAATTGCAAACGATTCCCATTAAGTGGGTAGTTTGTGGCCATTTTACTGTACTGCACTTTGGAACCTACCCCAGATCACAGGGGCTATGTTTAAAGATTTTCTAAACTACCCACTACAAAGAACTAGAACCTTTCAGAAATATTTTTAATGCTTAGGAAGATATGAATGGCCAAACAACTGAAAAATCAATTAATTTCATTATATGCTTAGTTCAAGAATTGAAGTTCAATATTTCTATAACCCATGAGCTTTTGACAGATACAGCAAGTGAGAAAAACTGTTTTCAATTTTTAATTATCTTGCTCAATTCATATTTCCTGACTTATCTCTGAGTTCGTCTCATCTCCTCAGAGTCTGTTTGTGATGCATGGTTTTATCAAGGTCAAATTCCAAAGGCGAGTCATCTTGCCTCAGCATTTGCCTCATAACATTTTCAATAAATGTTAGACCCTTAGGGTCTTAAAGGCAATGCGAGATATATATATATTTTAAGTTTACTTTAGAGAAAAATAGCAGGGAGTTCATGTTTCACTGGTTTTAGAATCAACTATCATTAAGGCAAAAAAGCTTAGAATAATAGGATTTTCAAACTAGAAGAAACGTTCGATTTTTTCCAGCTGACTCCTTCCTTTAATAAATGAACTCAGAGAGGTAAAGTTGTTTTCCTCGTGTCAAACAGCCGGGTTGTTACAGCACTAGAATTGGAACTGAGGTTTTCTACTTCCAGCCCTGGTTTTTATCATCATCTGTTGAAGTCGTGATCTGCATAATCTGCCTACATCTTCCTTATTCCTGCATCCAGTCAGGCATCAAATCTTCATCCTGAGAAATGTATTTATTTTCTGCCTTCCCTCCCCATTCCTGTGGTCACTGCCCGCTCCAGCCCCTCACTGTCCCCTGCCTGGACAAGTACAGGACATCCTCTGCGCAGCTGTCCTACCACGGACTCCCTGCACACCAGCTTGTTCTCCATGAGGCTGCAAAACCACTCTGTCTAAAATAACAACTCGGATCACACCTGCTTAAAAACCTCATTTGGATTCCTGTTGTCCTTGAAATCAAATCCAAGGTCTTTACCCTCATGGACAAAGGTCTTTGCAACTGTCTGGTGCCCCAGCTCCCCCTGTGCCATCCCGTGAACTCTACTTTAGTCCCAGGGAATATTTCATGTTCCTTTCCTCTGCCCACAATGGTTTCTGACATTCCTTACCCACCTTGCAATAAATCCTGTTTGGCTGATTACTGGAAAACCTCTAGTCGTCCTTAAGCTGCAATTCAAATGTCACTTCCTCTGAGCTTTTGGAACACTTTAGGGAAGTGTCCAGCCCACTTCAGTCCTATTCCCACTCCCCAGCGTGGTTCACGGGGCCATGTCCGACCTGCCCTGACCACTGCATCAGCGGATCTGTTTCTTCCATCCCTCATTCGATCTCCAGTTTCTCTAATCCTGCTTCTGCCCTCTTTAAGACTCGAGACTTTTTGGTTTCTTAATTCTCACGGCTACCTTTTTTCCAGACATAGGGTCTCTACAGACTAATGAATCATGTGTTACAATCTCTGTCTGTTTTTCCATTCGAGACTCTGAGCATTTGCACCCCACAATAACTTCTCACACCAGGATTCTGTCCTGAAAGGCAGCTCACCGCAAGCATGACCACCTCACTCAGGTGGACAGAATATTGAAAAGATTTACATAGAATTTCTCATACTGTAATGATCCAAGGCACTTACATGTTCATCTACCTCTTCGGACAGTGAATTCCTTAAGGTCAGAGACTATGTCTTCTTAACCTTTAAATCTCAATGCCTATAACAGTGCCTGATATGTAGTTTGCATTCCATAAATGTGTGAATTGGCACAAGTGATAATGATAACAATAGAGCCCAAAGAAAACAGAAATTTAGACGGGGAGTCATCACAATGTTAGGCCAAAGGGGTGATGAAGAATAAAGAATTTGTGTGATATTATGATTTAGATAACAGAAATTAAAGTCAGATACTTAAAATACAGCTCAGTTGACCCTTGAACAATGCAGGCATTGGGGCGTCCAGTCCCTGAGCATTTGAAAATCTGCACAGAACTTTTGACTCACCAAAAACTTAACTGCCAATAGCCTACTGTTGATGGGAAGCTTCACCAATAACATAAAGAGTCAATTAACATGTATTTTGTATGCCATATGTATTCTTAAAGTAAGCTAGAGAAAAGTAAATGTTGCTAAGAAAATCATAAGGAAGAGAAAATATATTTACTCTCATTAAGCAGAAGTGGATCATCATAAAGGTCTTCATCCTCATTGCCTTAATGTTGAATAGACTGTGGAGGAGGAGGAGGAAGAGGGGTTGGTCTTGCTGTCTCAGGGGTGGCAGAGACAGAAGAAAATCTACATAGAGTGGACCTTAGCAGTTCAGACCTGTTATTCAAGGTGTTGTAGTACGGAGTGCGAGGAAAGGCCACTTAGGCCGAATTGAGCCAAATTCTGAGTCTTAATTAGCTGGCTAGCGACCATCCCCACCCGCGTAAAAGCAGTACGAGAGGATGGCAAAGGCCTCTAGCTTTCACAGAGTTTTTATACTATTTTTAGGGAGGCTACATGACATAGAGCAAAAGAAACAAAAAGTAGGATGTACAATCAATATTTTAGTGACACAGAGTCATGGGAGGGTGCCCCCATAGATCTCTGGCGCCTACAGATAAATTATAATTCTTGAAGTACAGCACATTCTAAGTTATAGATTAAACAAAGGACAATTTTCCAGCTACATATTACTCGGGAGCTGCATTCTTGACATACTCCCTTGAGGCAATCAGGCCTTGAGTATCTTTTGGGGAGGCTACGCGATATAAAGCAGGTGTCCAGGGAACAAAGGTGGGCAGTGAAGTCAGGGTTACAGTGACACAGAGTTATGGGAACTATTTGCTCCACCGCACCCTGGAGCCAGAGCATAGACGAAAAACCGATTACATTCTTAAGCAAGCGAATTCACAGAAGCAGATGGCAATTATTAATCAGGCAATTCAATCAAGCTATTCTTTTATCTGGCTATATAACTATGATTTAAATCTTAATTTATCAAGAATAAACCATTATTTGTAAACCACCACAAAGGGTCATCTGTATTTATAAGAATAGCCCACTGAGTTACATGCTTGTTCCATCTGTCAAGATCAGCTAGGTTATGTTGTGGTGACCAACAACCCAGATCTCAGTGGCTTAGAGCAGCAAGGATTTCCTACTCACTTTGCATGTCTAATGTGGGCAGACAAGAAATCTCTGTTTGTCAGAATCACCCTGGAACTCAGTCTGAAGAAGGCTTTATCTCAAAAAGACTTTTTATGATGTCTGGAAAGTCTTGGACCAATGATTAAAAGCACATCATTCCCATCCAAACCCATGTGCTAGAACCAGTCACATGACTATGCCTAACTTCAAAGACATACACAAGGGCAACCCCTAACGTGGACCTGGAAAAGTGGGTATCAGTGGAAGTGATATCTACCACATTCCACCCCTCCGCTCACCACATATCCAGTTCCTCTTCCTCCCTCAAGCACAGCACACTCACCTGGCATGCCCCTGTCCAGCATTGCACAGCGGGTCTGTGTGTTGAGGGCAGTTTTCAGTTCATAGGTTTCTAGTTCAAGAGGAATTGCATCTGCCCTGCTGTGGAAACAAATGTGTCTTACCCATCTGTATTAAGTTCCCAGGGCTGCTGTAACAAAGTACCACTAACTGAGTGGCTCAAAACAACAGAAGTTTATTGTCACAGCTCTGGAGACTGGATGTCTGAAATCAAGGGTCAGCAGGGCCATGCTCTCTTTGAAACTTATAGAGCAGAGTTATTCCTTGTCTCTTCCTGGCTTCTGGTGTTTTGCCAGTAATCCTGAGCATTCCTTGGCTTACAGCTGTGGCATTTCAATCTCTGCTTTTGTTGAAATCATGATGTTCTCCCCCTGCATCTGTCTCTTCTACCCTTCTTATAAAAACACCAGTCATATTGGATTAAAGCCACTGTAATTCAACATGGCCTCATCTTAACTTGATTACACCTACAAGGACCTTATTTCCAAATAAGGTCACATTCACAGGCACCAAGGATTAGGATTTCAACATATCTTCTTACTGTAGACAATTGAACCCATAACACTTTCCACCCCACAAACAACCCCTCATACAGATAGCATTGCCCATCACCCAAAGACTATGAACTTTTTTAGCTCAATGCTATGACTGGGTAGGACTTTTGCGTTGACTCTCAGGGGAAGGGTGTTTATGTATTCTGATGGGTGAAGAGGACTGAACCAAATATTTGGTTTCTAGAATGGTGGACTATGGTAAACATTAGAGCCCCAGGCCAATATTTCCAATTGTATTTGATCCAGTCAGATAGTGGGATTATACCTCCCAGCTCCCCTGAAACTAGGTGTGACCACGGAACTCGCTTTAAGCCAATGAAACATGAGCAGGTGTTGTGTGTTATTTCCAGATACTAGAATTTACGAACCAAAGCACAGTTTTCCACCTTTCCTTTATCTTCTATTTGACAAATAACTTTCCAGAGAGTCAAAGTTATGGATGAAAGTCTTTGCGTAAAGACAGCGTTAAGTAAAGAACCCCACAAACTCACTTGTACTTAACATGTAGCATGAGTAATAAATGAATACTTGTCATAGTAGGACACTGAGTCGAATATGTACACACCTATGACACAGCAATTTCATATATATATCAGAAAAAACTCTTACATATGTTTGTTAGGGAAACATGCCCAAGTATTTTGAGTAGTATTATTTGCAGCAAAAAAAAAAAAAAAAATAGGAATCAACTCAAAGGTTTATCAATTTTAGATTGAAATAAATAAATAACTTCTACAATATATATATAGCAATGAAAATGTATGAATGACAGCCACGAAAATCAATATGAGTAAATTTTCAAAGCATAATTTTAAGCAGTTATAGAAGGATAGGTATGATTCCAACTCTATAAATCAGCCAGAATTATTCAATATATTATAGGGGGGGTACAAAAATGTATAATAACAACAGCGGGAAACACCAGGAACAAAATTCAACTAATTACTACCTCTGGTGGATATGGACTATAATGCAATTGCAGAAGGCACACAGAGAGCTCCTAGGGTATGATAATTCATTTTCCAGCATGATTGGTGGGCATATAGTATTCGTTTTGTTATTGGTATTTAAACTCTACATATGTGCTTTTATGTACTTTTTCCAATCTATGTTTCACAGCAATAAAAAAGAAAGCAAATATTAGCTAAAAATATACGAAGGCACTATAGAATGCCCTTGTAGTAGTGGATTTACAGAAGTTAATTTATAGACATTAACTTCTATTAAAGTTAATTCATGGTTATGGAAGTAATTCCATGGTTATTGTTTCTATAAAATGAAGAATAATTTTCTTGCATAAATAATGATTCACTCATATGTAATTCTCTGCAATTCTTGGCTTCATTAAAGGAGAGTTGGCCTTTCACTTTTTAAATTTTTGTCCCTTTCGCTTTGTGGGATTAAAGAAAAAAATAAAAAATCACACATATATGCAGGCTTCTTTTGGGGAAAGGGAATTTTCTTCCCATGCTAGTGAAACAGCTACTCTCTCAGCTTCCATTTTGCACCTTTATATGTTTTTATTATTTTAGTCATTTTCCTAAAAACATTTTACCGTAAATACTTCCTTAACAAAGTAAAAATTAATATCCAACCACCTTTTAAAACAATGCCTTTAGAATTTTAAATTCTCATATCTTTACTGCTGAATTTAAATTCTCATATCCTCCTCTGCTCTTTGTAAGTGCATTGGTTCACTCCATTTTTAAACCTTATAAACAATTAATATACAGACAATGCTAGTTTAGATTTATTTATAGGTTTAACAATTTCTTTGCTCTCATATGTCTTCGCATCTCAGAAAAATCTTCCCAAGATCCTTGGATTTCTTCCTACAACATCATTTGGAAATTCTTTTAGTGAGAGTCCATTGATAGTAAACTCAACGCATTTTTCTTCTTTTGAAAATGTCTTTATTTTGCACTAGTTCCTAAAAGAGATTTCCTGGCTGCCTTATTCTACGTTAACAGTTATTTTCTCTTAGCACATTGAGGATTTTAATCCACTCTTTTTAGAATTCCACTGCAGAGAACTCTTCTGTCCGCCTACTTACAGTTTATATGTAGGTCATCTGTCTTTTCTGCCGGTCTGCTTTCATGCTCTCCTCTTTGTCTTTGGTGTTTCATAATAAGTTATGGGTTTCTCTCTATTTATTCTCCTGTGTATACATAGTTCTTCTGGAAATTTTTCAGCTATTATCTTTTCAGATGTTTCCCCTCTGTCATTCTCACTATTTTCTCCTTCAGGGACTTTAATTAGATGTTTGTTAGATATTCCCATTCTGTCCTCCATAGCTCTTAATTTCTCATTCATATTTTTATTTCCTTTTCTCCTCCCTGCTGCATTTTGGGTAAGTGCTTCAGAGCTATCTTTCATTTCATGGATTCTTATAGCAAATCTAATAATTGATTTTTTTATTTCAACAATTATGTTTTTATTTTTAAAATTCTCTTTTGTTTTTTAGTCTTCCTAGCCTACTCATTTTCTAAAGTCTTTTGTTTCTTGCTTATTTTTATAATCTAATCTTTTATCTCTTAAAATATATTATACATGTTTATTTTATATTCTGCATCTGTTAGTTTAAATGTCCAAAGTCTTTGGGATATAAATGTTTTATGTTCTGTTTACTCTGTTTCCCCGTGTGTTTGTTGATGAACGATTGTGAGATATATTTGGTGTATTTTATCCATGGGAATCTTGGAGACCATTTCTCCAAAAGGATTTGTGTTTTCTTTGCCCAGTCTCCAGGAGGGCATCACTGACCTATGGCCATTTCAGGTTTCAGGGTTCCAAAATTAATGTGAGATTCGCTGGCCTACCTCCCCTGGCCCAAAAATTAGTCTCCTAGTCATGAGGCTGATATCGAAATTATCCCTCAAAAAAATCCACCATTTAAGCAAGGCATGGTGGCATGCACCTGTGTTCCCAGTTCCTTGGGATCACTTGAATCCAGGAGTTTGCACCGTAGTGTGCTATGATCACACCTATGAATAGTCACTGCATTCCAGCCTGGGCAACATAGCAAGACCCCATCTCTTTAAAAAAAAATCCACCACTTGATTTTGTTTATCTTTATCCCTCCTTTCTAGGGTTAACTCATTGTTTTTTGGTAAAGGAAGTAAGGAACTTTAGAAATTTCTTTAATTTCTTGTAAGCCCTACAAAGCATTAAAAAATTATAGGGTTTATGTTTTGTTTTGGTTTTTGTTGATTTTTTAGCTCAACTATTCTCCACAGCATAGTTTATTCCACTATACTGCTCTCTAAATGTGTACGATTTGGCTTACTTTTCATCTCTGAAAAATAAAATAGCAAGCTAGTTTATTTTGCTTAATTTGCATGTATGAGAAGAGATCATAAATTTCTTGGGTTTTATACCCATGTGGGCTTAGCCCAGCAGTGCTGGATCTTTCAGGGACTACTTAATACCTGCCCTTTGACATCTAAGATAATTCGTGTGTTAGGCCCTTTTCCTAGGGGTGCAGGATTAGCAGCGATCTAATCCTAAGGCCCATTAATGTTGGAGAAATGTAACAATAATGTGGTTTAAAATATTAAAAATAGTAGCTATTTTTAACATTATGACTACCTATTTTTCTGTCACAATCCACAGATATTCAGACCTTAAACAATGAAATAAATAAAAAGTTTCTTGCCTGCCCTCCCTGCTGTAATTGTTCTTCCCGGCATCACTTTGGCAAACTCAGGCTGTAACTAGATGGCAAGGTTTTATAGTTCAAATGCTACATCTGGCTTGGGGTTCAAGAGATTTTTGTAATGAAGAAAAAAAGACTCAGCTTTTATTTTATTTAGTTTATTTTCTTACTGTGCTTCCAGGTCCTTTAGGATTTTGTTGGAGAGGATATCTTTGTCTTCTTGCTTTTTAATTAACAGGATTGCTTTGAACATTTTAGCATTAAGTTGATCTTTGTTCTAGGTTTTTGGTACATATCCTTTATTAGGTTTAGGAATTCCCATAGATTCTTAATTTGCTGAGAGTTTTATTTTCTTCTGTTCCCGCAAAGCATGAATCACATGACTGGCTGTGTGTGCTGCATTTATTTAACTTGCAATAAGTCCTCCAGATCCTTTCCCCTTTCCCTGAATGACTCACAAACCAACCCTGGAGAATATGAAGACTAGAATCTGCTCCTCCTCTACGTATAAGTGAGTTTTCTGAAATGCTTTGGTTCTACCAAATGTACTACAGTCTCCGCTCTGCATTTTCAGAGCCACTTACTCTGTCCCTCTTACCTAAATTATTATAGAATCTTTTTTGTTCTCCATGTCTGCCTAGAAGTACACTAGATCTGTAGCCTTTCTTGGTGGCTTTAGCTGCTATCACCAATGCTGGCAAAAGATCTGAGGGATTTAGTGGCACGTTCAGGGCTAACCTTAGGAAAGTTTCTGGAGTAGCTCAGGTTTGTATTTTAGATTTTCCTTCCCTCCCTGGTATTTCTCTCCTTCTTCTCTCCTAGTGCCAACAATGTAGGAACCTGAGTACATCAGTGGTCTCAAGGGTTCTGCCCAGGTGGTTCATGTACTCCAAAAATCTTTCTTATTCCTCTCAACCAAACTCCTAGCCTTTCAATGATACTAGCCTTAAAGAAGCTGGGAAATAAATAGGGAAAAATGCAGATTCCTCACCCCATAACAGAAGCACTGTGCCCGCCTGAGGTGCTCCCCAAAACTGTTACAAAGTAGACTAGGCAGGTACCAGGATAACTACTGGGCTCAGGGATAGTGCCCAGCACTTTCTTGCCTTGAAATGGCTGGCTCAGACTGGCCCTGACTGCTTTAGAGCTGCTTTGGTTGTCCTATAGTGCCCTTTAGCTAACTGTAATGGTAAAATCCCAGCCTAGTGGAAAATTGTAATACCATTAACATAGCATGGGTTGCATGGCAGTGTACGATGATGGTACTGCGCCTGTGTGATCTGTTTCACTGTAAACAAGCAAAGATACAATGTAAAAACTGCAATACTCACTGGGAAGGAATTTAAGGCAACGTCACAGGGTGGGCAGATGCAGATTTTGCATGCAAGAAAGCTCCTGTGGAAGAAATTCCTGTGCCGTCCAGGAGCAAGTGCCTTTATAAGTGACCTCTAACAAACTCGTCTGACTCGACAAGCTGGATTCGTTGGAGTCATTCTTTGGTCTCTCTGCTCCCTCTCAGTTTGGGGGCCAGTTTTTCCATACTGTCCTCGGATTTTCATAAAACAGAAACTCACTTTGCAACTAATTTACACCAATGTGGGAATAACTGATAATTTCTCAGTGTTTAGAAATTTTTTCATTTTAAAACTGGGTGCTCCTTAACCTAAATAACTTGTTCATAGGATTTCAGGATGTGTGGAAAATATTTTCCTCTTTTTCTACTATTTCACATCCTTCTTCCCTGCTGTTACACAAAATCTGATAGGTAGATGATGATGTTGATAGATAGATTTTTTTAAAAAAGAAAGAAAAGAAGAGGAATAGTGAGAATGTTTTGATTAGGTAGGATAATGGTAATTATTTAGTGTAGAGTTAAAAAATGATAAGTAATTCGTAGATCATCAATGCTAACAATTACAACCAGTGGGGCAGGAGGCTGTTGGGCTGTTGTGTTGCCATGACAGTAAGGTGGGCTAGAACTTGAATATTACGTTATAAATGACTTTCTCCTCATTCAGAAGATATTGGATCAGAAATTCAGAAATTGCATTTCTGCACTCATTCTACCTCAATAGGATCTAGAATCAGAATGATCTACTGCAAGATCCTGAGAGGACGATACTGGGATAAAGGTACATTATTTACTAAGTGTAGAGAGGTAAAAGTCAAATAGTCTCATTCTTTAGAAATTACCATCTAAAACAGAGACATAAGAGCAAGTTTAACATGGAATAATGTACTTTTGCTTATAATAAAAAAATTGTAATCAGCTGAAATGTCTCTCAGTGGAGGCTGGTTAAATAAATATAGCATATCCTATCAATAAATAATTATGCCTCCATTAAAAAAGAACAATTTAGAAATATATGCACTAGTATGGGAGATGTCCACAGAACTAAGGTAGAACAAGTTAGAGAAACTTGCAAGTCCAAACTTTAAAAAACAATTCCATAGAAAGCTAAGAAAGAGACTATCCTCCAACTCATTTTATGATGCAATTTAATTAATTCCTAATTAAAACAAGATTTGTAATCAAAGTAAAATTAAAGGTCAGTGATAGCCATGTAAAGACATGCAAAAATCCAAATGCCCAATAAAAAATAATGCATGATTACCAACTGTAGTTTTTTGAGCACAATGCAAGCTGGAATTAACATTTTAAAAAATCATAATCCATCATATTAAAAGATTAGTAGAGAAAAATGGCATGATTATCTCAATGACAGAGAAAATACATATATGTACATATATACACAAATAATAAAATTCTACATGCATCGTTTATTTAGAAGAAAATAAAACTCTTATCAAATTAAGAATCTATGGGAATTCCTAAAGCTAATGAAGAATATCTACAAAAAACCTAGAACAAAGATCAACTTAATGCTAAAATGTTTGAAATAATCCTAGTTAATTCAAAAGGAAAAAAAAAAAAGAGGAAAGATGCCCTCTTCAACAACATGGGAAAGACCCTAGTGGCGCAGTAAGAAAATAAAAGGTATTAAGATATTAAAATAAAAGGTATTAAGATCAGAAAAAAATAAAACTATTTATAGATCAAATGATGGTTTATGCAGAAAAACCTAAAAATTAACAGTTAAAAACAGAATTAAAAAGAAGCTAGGATTAAAGATCAGTATTAAAAATTTATTGCAGTTCCACACTACATTAATCATCAGTTAGAAAATGTGGTTTTTAGTGGACCATGTACAAAAGCAACATAAAGGTAAGTTGTAATAAACCTAACCAAATATGTATGAGGTATTTATTGAAAAATTTTAACTTTGTTACATTATTATGTTATTCTTTACATATACATTTGAAATGTTCTTTAATGAAATATTTGTAATATAAAATAAAAGTTGAAAATATATTTTAAAATTATTATAAAAGTACTGTGTCTAAAAACTGTTATAAATTTAAACTTACCAAAATATATAGGTAACAAAATTTTATTTGGAAATAAGCCGATTCATTTGAAAAATATGATTGTGTAAATTGTACATGTTTATACATAGAAAAAAGTCTATAATTATGTAAATAATAATTTTAACTGTTATTTTTCTATCTCATTTATTTAACAAGAACATTTTATTTACTATGTGGAAGACACTATTTCACAAGTACTTTTATAAGTATCAATTAATATCATCTTCATAACAACCTCATGAGATATGTACCCTGATCCCCATTTTACAGATGATGCAGCTGAGGCTCAAATTAATTGATTTTCACAAGGTCACACCATTAGTAGATGGTAGAACCAGGATTTAAACTCAGGAAGTTTAACAATAGAGTCTTAACCACTGCATTACATTATGGCCTATATGGTCATTTTTTATTTCTTCATCATACTCTTTTGAACTGTATATTTTACAGTGAACACATTTTACAAATAAAATAAGAAAATTAAGTCAATACATTTTGGAAAGCAAAGTAATGCATTTTTTGGCCTTGCTATGGAATAATGAAATTTACATAAATAAAACATAAGGAGAAGAAGAGAAGATTCTTCAAAAAGCCAATATATACTCATTCTGTATAATAAAGTTTACACTTTAGTATTAGATTCTATATGTTTAAATGCTTCAAATGATGCTGTTTCCACAGAATAAAAGCATATGCTGATATGACTTCTTAATTCCCTTTTGTTATAATTCCACCCTGGTTCTTGCTGAGAAGACTTGTGAAGCAAGGAACCTGCTTAAACTTCTTACTGTGCATAATATCTTTTCTTTCCCTACTTATATTGATAACATCCCAGCAAAACGATCAGATTTCTTTATAAGGTTACAAGCAAATTGACTACAGCACCTAAACCTTCAGTTAGAAGGATAAGATGACTGTCTTCCAAAGTCATCTTAATGGTAACTGGGGAAACTGAGAGTTTCAAATCCTAATTGAACAGCTCTGCAGATGGGCCTGACAGCCCAGAGAGTTTGACCTTGATCAAATTCCTGTTAGAGATATAGATATCTCCTGTTGTCTCATCTTAACTCACTTCCTGGATTTAATACATCGATATTAAGTATTTTTAATGAATATCTATGATGTGCCAAGGACAGTGCTAGACACCACGAATATGGCAGCAAAAGATCATGGTCCCTTGTCCTCAATAGTAGAAGGAAATGACTCAGTCCTCCAATTCTGAGATGATAAATTCCAATGCCTGCCAGGCCATGCAGGTGCCATGACAAGAGTTCTAAAGGAGATGGGAGACTAGAAAGAGAATAATTTAGCAGGCGCTGTGTAAGGCGATGCCATTATTCATATCTAGCAAATTGGTTTCATGTTTGAATGTGATATCAGTGTTTCCACTTCTGGAATTTTTCAAAGGGAGCCAGATATTCATATTTTATAAGAAATGTCCCAATGATAGCAAGCTATTCAAACGTATTTTTTAATAATATTGTGTAACTCAATAAAATGCATCTTGAGGGCAGCGAGGCCCTAAAAGGCCATGAATTTGCAACCTTTGTTCTACTTGGTTTTGTGGTCTTTAACCAAAGAACTTGATACATCTCCCCAGGTTCAAATTTGAATGATCTCTCCAAAGTAAGTTGGGACAAACTCCCGGAACTCTGGGCCACCAGGCAGAGTTTCCAGAGGCAACAGATAAGCACTGCCACCTCTTCCTCATTTCAAAATACAAAGTATACACACACACATACACACAGAGTTCTTCACTTGTTGACAAGGTCCTGCATAATCCAGAAACCTCACTGACTTAGTCTGTTGACAATTTCCCTATCCATGCTTTGCCTTCCAGCCAAAGAAGCCATGCTCCTTAGTTCATGGCCTTTGGCTAAAATAATCTTCTGCCTGGAATAGCCCCTCTCCCCTGAATCTACCCATCCTTCAGATCTCAACTCAAATGTCCATTCAGTAAGAAAGCCTTTCCTAGCTCCCCAGGTCAGATCATATTGCCCTGTGATATAACTCATGGTAGCTGGGTATAGGGGGTTCAAAGGATTTCAAGATCAATCAAGAAAAAAGATACAATTGTGAGGTCAGTAATGCATAGTAAGTTTCATTAGGGCAGGGTTGCATGGGAGGCAAAGTCTCCGACGGCATGAGACCGTCCAGAGGCTTATAGCGAGGGGGCCAGCATGCAGAAAGGAGGGCAAGTGAATTCCCAGGGGTGCCAAAGTCAGGAATGTTGCACCAAACCCAAAAGCTGTGTGGGCACCAGGGACAAATGCCTGGTGCTGTTTTATTCTATAGCACCAGAGTGCCACGATATGGTCTTGTTACTTGAAATATAAATGCACATCATGCAGGCCAAAGGCTAAGTTTCTCCACTCAGTAATAATCCGTGTTGCCATGGGATGCTTATGAGTCACTGTTGATCCAGAGGAGTCTAAAATATCTCTTCTGTGATGAGATAATAAGGGCTGGAAGGACTGTTCTACTTTTTACCTTACAAAGCTTTCTTTCGAACTCTTTATTTTCTTATTTTTGTAGATTTATGGAGTACATGTGCAGATTTGTTGCATGGATTTATTGCACAGAGGTGAAGTCTGAGCTTTTTGTATAACGCTCACCCTAATAGTGTGCATAGTGCCCATTAGGTAATTTCTCATTCCACACCCCCTTCCCACCCTCCTGCTCTTTCGGGTCTCCAGTGTCTATTATTCCACTCTCCACGTCCACGTGTACTCATTATTTAGCTCCCACGGATGAGTGAGAACATTATTTGGGTATTTGACATTCTGTTTCTGAGTTATTTCATTTAAGAATGAGCTTAATTCTTCCATTCTTGGGATTAAGCCTCCAGTTCCATATATGTTGCTGTCTTTCAAACTCTTTAAATGGAACAGTGAGGGATAATCTAGCAAAAGACAAGTCAGAAGGCTACGGCCACACTTCGCCCCATGTGTCCCCCCACCCATTAAACAAGCATTGATTGTTTCCTATCTGTTATACTCTCTGAGGTGAAAAAGACTAAGATCATTTTATGGCAATTATAATAATAAGAATGCATTATTAATTACTAAATGATGTATCACTTATCCATCAAATTAAGTCATGCATTCACCCACTTCATTTCCCATAAACAGTGAAAGAGGAAGGCGCTTTTTGTGCAGCCAAGGCATAGCTCAATTCATAACAATATTTTTGAACTCTTCTTGTATTCTTCTGTCTTGAGCTAGGTCTGTAAGTTCATGACCTCCAGAAGTTTTAAGTCTTCATTTATAAACTGTAAATCTGGCTCTTCTCTCCTTTGTCAAAAACAATAAGAATGCATAAGCCTCAAAAAATGATAACACGAAAATAACTGATTTCTTGCTTAATTACTTACAACATTTTCTTGACCCTGGGAGAAGAAATTAAATGGTAGTGGGACCTGAAAAACTAGGCAGACACTTAATAAATGTGCTAAGGAACACTTTAGATACTGGAATAACAGACCAGTATTTAGAGTTAGTTAGCCAATTATAAAAGTAAAAATAAGAATAGAGTGGTTTTTTAATCACCTAATGTTGGTTTTTGCATTTCACTACAAGTTTTCATTCAGTATCTCTTTTCTAACGTGCAATTCACTAACTAATGTAATATTAATTAGGCACAATGATAGCCCAGAGAGTGTGTTTCCATCCCCTCATTAGCAAGCAAGTGCTGTCTCCTGTGGGCAGTAAGTCATCAACCCCACCATGTCATTAGCTTCGTCATTTTAGCAAATCAGTTCTGGCTAACAGCTGAAAATTGGTTAAATGGGATGTTCTCTGACATGCAGCCCTGGGAGTGATGAGAAAATAATGGGTCTCTTCTTTAGGCAGGAGAATAATTAGCAATAAAGAGTTGCCCAAGTTCAATTAATTAATGATTTGCCAACACAATGAGTGATCCATTAGAATATAGAGTCTAGTTCAGGATTGATCTGAAACAAAATATCCAACTCAAACAAAAGGATACTCATTGGCTGTTTCTTTTTCTTTTATTTAGTCCATCCTCAAGGCATTTGTCAATCAAAAATCTTACCTACCTGAGTAAGCAATAATGAAAAATTTCCTTTGCCTTAACAGGTGGATCTCTAGATCTTTATAGAGCTTGCAAATTTCACAGATTTATTACTGCTTCCCAAAATATTTTATCAATGAAATATACCCTAGAAATACTGGATCAAGAAGCATCCTAACCAATTTGAAACAGTTTAGAAATTTTTGGGTGTGGGTTAGCTGGCAAAGAAGCTGACTTCCAGGCATATTTCCTTAATTTAGAGTATTCCCTCCACCGAGACCATGAGAACTGACTTAGTGTTGTGCAAGAGTTGACCCCAGAAACCTGATCATGCTCCACCTGAGGATCTCAACTTGACCAGTGTCTTTGTGTGCATGTAGATACGGCCTCCATATTTTCTACATGGGAGACAAATGGGCAAAAGAAGCAGTTTTGAAGATTGCAATAAAAGTATGTATGTCAAATATTTGGACCTCCTGGAAGAAAGATGCTATAGGCCAGTTGTCCCTAAGCCCGGTTCATTGTTAAGAGAACCTGCTAGCTGCTTAAAAATAAATTTTCCAGCCCAGTGTTTCTCAAACTTCAATGTGCATTGTAACCCCAGGGGATTTTTGTTAAGCTTCAGATGTTGCTCCTTTAGGTCTGGTTTGGAGCCTTTGATTCTATACTTTAGAAAAGCTCCCAAGTGATTCTGCTGCTGGTCCATGGGTTGGGAATCACTACTGTAAGACTTGTTTTGAAATACAATAATTCTTGTGAAAGTGTTTTGTTAATGGTAATAAATGACATAAATTGAAATATTACAATGAACAGGGATTGTATTATTAAAATAATTACATCACAGTGCATTTAAATATGATGTAATATGGGCTTCAAATATTTCCTTTTATCTCTTGTTTCATACTTTTAAATCCAATCTACTAGCAAATTCCATCAATGCTACTTTCCGTGACCTGATCCTTTGATTCAACATCAACTTTGTAAGACTCATTCATGCTGTGTGTAACTGCAGTTCATTTACAGAAAAATTGTATTTTGATATAAAAACATGAATTTAGGTCTCAAAATATCACATCCTACTCAAAAATAAATTCTAGATTAATTTTTAAAAACTAAATGTGGGAAAAACTATTAGTAGAAAATACATATACATATGGCTCCAGAATAGGGAAGGGTTTCTTAACAAGATCAAAAAGCACCAACCACAAGGATAAACACTGATAGAACTGATCATATAACAATTTAAATTGTGGGCTATGATTTGTTTAAAAAAGTTGAGAAAAGTGACAATGATTACAACATATATAGCAAAAGATTCATGTCCAGAATTCATAAAGAACTCTTACAAATTCATGAGAAAATAATAAATGATATAATAGAAAAATGGTTTAAGAACAAGCAAGTCACATAGAAAAGAAAAACTAAATTGCTAATAAATGATCAATGGAGCTCAAACACACTTGGGTAATCAGGGAACAAAGGTGAAAACATTCAACTACCGTTTCATACTCATCCAACTGGCAAAAATTTTACTCTAACGACGTAAGGTGTTTGTGAAAACAACCCTATTAATGGTGTGGCTATAAATTGGAATATCATTTCAGAAAGAAATCTTGCAATTTCTAGTAAATTTTCCACTCTGCAATTCTACTTCTAGACAGGTTTGAGTAATTGTTCTACTTCTTTTTTTGAACAACTAATAAACTAAAGAATATTTTTCTAAAACTATGAATCGTTCTGCCTGTAATACAAACATAAAACTGAGATTAAATCTGTATCCCTGATCTAAAACCACAGATAAAGGATGTTTTAAGTATAAGGAAAACCTCATTCCCCTAGCACTATATTTTTTCTCAAATTCTGACTGGTGCCATTCTCCTCAGCTTCTGTGATTTCCAATTTCATAGAGATAAACACAGTCCTCTCTGAAAGTTTTCCTGACAGAATTTCTCTTTAAAAAGACAGAAGTTGTGAGAGGAAAAAATTCAGGAGTATAAATAAGTTCCCCTTTTATACTGAAAATTTTATTGAGATAATTATAGAATAGATTCATCTACTGTTAGAAGAAATAATACATAGAGATCCCATATACATTTTAACCAGTCCCCCCCCCCAGGGTAAAATTTTTCAGAACTGTAGTATAACATCACAGTCATATTGGCATTTATACAAACCACTGATCTTGTCCAAATTTTCCCAGTTTTACTTGTACAGTCAGTCCTCACTGAACATCATTGATAGGTTCTTGCAAACTGCAACTTTAAGTGAAATGAAGCATAACAAAACCAATTTTACTATAGGCTAATTGATATAAACAAAAGTTAAGTTCTTATGGCATATTTCTGGTCACAAAAATAGGTCATAAAACTTCTAAATAAATACCTAAAACTCTTCTAATATTAAACACTGAAATAAAAAATGCTATACACATATTTAAGGAAGATTGATAAAAACAAGTTAAGATAATTATTTACCCAATTTTTGGTAAATCCATAAGTGCTAGTGGTCCTAGAGGTGTTGGATTAAAGCAAGGAATAAATGTTTGTAAAGTGAAAATTGCCAGGAGCACCTCGGACCACCACACAGTTTACAAACCAACAAAAACCAATATGGCGGCTCACTGAGGGCTCTCTTTCTCTATTGTTTATTGTCATGCATTTGGATGATTATCACATACTTTACAAATTTTCATTTTATGATCATTTGTATTCATTCATTCTCCATCTTACTTATTCCAGTTCACCCCAGGGGGAGTTACGCACCCCAACAGCTCAGGGAGCAACTCTCCCATAACTCCCCTCCCCATGCCTAACCCCTGGCAACCACTAATCTGTTCTCCCTTTCTGGGTTTTGTCATTTCAAGAATGTTTTATATAAACTGAATCATCCAGTATGTAACATTTGTGGATTGGCTTTTTCCATTCAGCATACTTTTCTGGAGATTCATCAGCATTATTGTGTGTATCAATAGTTTGTCCTTTTTTTTTCTTCTTTTTTTATTCTGATCATTCTTCAGCCAAGAAGTTTGCTCCTTTTTATTGCTGAGTTTTATTGCTGAATTATTCCATGGATATACACAATTTGTTTAATCATCGAAGGACCTCTCGCGTACTTCCAGTTTCTGGCTATTATGAATAAAGCTGCTATGAACATTTGTGTGTGGGTTTTTCTGTGAATATAAATTTTTATTAATATTAACATTTCTCTAGGGTAAATACCTGAGAGTACAATCACTGGGTCATATGGTTATTGCATATTGAGCTGCATAAGAGCTAAGACGTATTTTCCAAAGTGACTGTAGCATTTTACATTCCCACCAGAAATGTAAGAGCCCCATTTTTCTGCATCCTTGTTAGATGTGGTGTTGTCACTATTTTTTATTTTAGCCATTCTAAAAACTGTGTGGTGATATTTCATTTGTGGTTTTAATTTGCATTTCTGTGATGAATAATGATGTTGAACTTCTTCTCATGTGCTTATTTTTTGTCTGTATATTCTCTTCAGTGAAATATCTGTTCATGTCTTTTGTCCATTTTCTAACTGGATTGTTTGGTTTTTTAAATGTTGAGTTTTGAGAGTTTTTTATCCTAGATAAAAAAAGTCTTTTGAAGGATATAAGATTTGCAAATATTTTCTCCTACTCTGTAAACTGTCTTTTTATTTTCTTCATGTACATTTCACAGATAACAAGCGTTCAGTTTTAATGACACCCAATTTATCAACTTTTCCTTTACGGATTGTGCTTTTGTGGTCAAGTCTAAGAACTTTGTCAGGCCCTAGATCCTGAAGATTTTCTCCTATCTTTTTTCTGAAAGGTTTTATAGTTTTACATTTTTACATTTAAGTCTATAATCTATTTAAAGTTAATGTTTATAAAATTTGTGAAGTTTTTTTTTCTTCAAAACGCTATTCCTCTTACACACACACTCCCCCAAACCTTAAACTTGAATAGAAGTTCCCAAAGAAGCAGAGTCAGTTATTTTTCATTGTAGAGACAAAATTGCCAGATAATGAATGGCGTTTTTTTAACCTTTCCTCTAATTTTGACATCTTGTAAATACTCCAATGGAGAAAACAGGAAATTTAATAGCAGCATCCTTGCCTTTGATTTCCATTTCATACAGAATTAGGACCTGAACACTCTTTGTGTTAGGCATCATACACCTACACGCAAGCGAAAGCACACTCAAAGAGATTGCAGTCTTTGAACGCTCTTGGGGGCAGGGAACAGGCAAGGTCTCACCTGATTAGAACACAGTGAGCTCTGACAGAAGTGAGAATACAAGGCTGAGAAATCTCCAAGAGAGGAGTGTCCACCTCTTTCGTGGGGAGCAGAAGTTGCACCGTGGGGGTGGTTTGAACAATAAGCATCAGTTATGGAATTGGAGGCAGAAGTGAAAAGCCAAAAATTCAAAAATTTTGGAAAGATTTGGTATGACTGGAAGAATGGTTGCAAAATGGTGAGAAGATGGCATTGCAGAGTGTTGTGGGTGGGAAGTGATATCATGGGAGTGGGTTGGGGCAATTGTTTTTGGATCTCTCTCTCTCTCTCTCTCTCTTTCGCTCGCTCTTCCATTAACAAAAAGCTTCAACCGCACCCTTTTTTTCTTTTACCTTATTCATACTAATTATATCATGGAACTTACTTGGATTTGAGAAAAGCAAGAGGAGGCTAACTGAGACTGTAATTGTATTCGCAGCATACCGAGAGCAGCACACTGGGAGTCAGGAAACCAGGGCTGTACTCACAGCCTGAGGAAAATATTATTCGGTCACAGTTTAAGGACTTACAACTACTTGTTACTTTTTATAGATTGGATTAAAATGCCTCTAAGGTGTGAGTCTTCATTCATCATTAAACGGGGTGAACGAGTGGGACTCTTCCAGGCATGCAGTTATCAAAAATATAGACCATGTCAATATCAACAGTATGATAATTAAAGATATTGATTTTTACTCTGAAATAAGCATATCGAACATCTCAAAATGTTATTTTTCTTATTTTTAATCCAATAAACAAATGTGATTTGTTTAAACATTTGTTTATTGGATTAAAACATAAGTAAAATAGTTGGAGTCCAAAATTTTGTTGGTGGTCACCCAGTACTGCTACACTTGGGCATACCTTTCTCTGGATGATTGTTTTCAAAATTCTGACTAAATAATATGGAAGTTTATTCATCTTGAACTTAGAATGGTGCGCTTTGAGCTGACTGGTTGATTCTATATGAAACAAAGTCATTTCCAACTCTAAGAAAAAGTCACCTAAAAAGTGTGATTTGAGGCTTTCTAGAAGGTTTTATCTCTCTCGAATCTGTCCTCAAACCTTTCCTAAACCCCAATGCAACTTCTATCTTTAACTTGCCCCAGTGTGAGGGCACTGGATTCCACGGCAATGTGCTTCCAGAGATTCCTATGTCAATGTTACACCTAATTTAAACCAGAAAGTATGAGCATATTTAAATCCACTAGTGCCCATTAAATCTGAGGCATTAGTCTTACATACATAGAGTGGGTTGAGACACTGTAGGGAAAATTAGAGGCCTAGGAAGAAGGCTAAAGAGCCCCAACATGCAGTTAAAGAACCCCAAAATATATAGATTGAGTCTGGCACCACACCTGAGAAACTAATTCAATTCACAAATATTAAGCAATAACATCTTCCAGATTTAGCTAAACATGAATATTTAAAAGGTGGATTAGACACAAGCCCTGCCCTCCACAGACATCTGGATTCAAATCTCTGCTCTGTCACTTAATTGCATATGACTAAATTTGGCAAATATGTGTTATGAATTGTTAACTTATTTTCCTGGGATTTGTTAGAAGTTCTGGTCAATGAATATTTGACCAGAAATTTAGAAGATCGTCTGAGATTTTAGGTGAGTAACCCTTAGTATGTAAGGACTGTGCATAGTTCACTCAGCATACTTAACACAGCATTGCGTGCAAAGAAGATATTGTGCCTACTCGTGCCCAGTGGAGATCATGTCTGCTTCAAACTGCACTGCATTTCCGAAGAGGAGACACAGTTTTCAAGTGCAGTGAGTGCTTTTACCATGAGGATCCTCAGAATGGAAGAACACTCCACAGAGCTGCAAGTGGGAGGCGTGTACGGCCATTTCCCACGTAAGTGTGTGGCAGGATGAGAGACTGTGGGATGCTTGAATGAACCACACAGTGAGAGATGACACTGAGCTCTATTAATCCTAAAAAAAAATCCCCTAAGCCCAAGTGTTTAGGTTTCTCAAAATGCATTTAGAGGGGAAGCAAGTAGAATAGTGCTTAAGAACATGAACTGATGTGATACAGTAATATTGAACATAAATTAAATCATCTATGCAAAACACTTAGTACGGTGCCCAGGATATAGTAAATACTCAATAGATCATAGCTGTACTTTATTTCATTATTTCCTTTTAAAAAGGTCTATTCAGTTATTTTAAGGCATACCCTAACATATTGTTGATTATGGTCACTTTGCTGTGCTATCAAATGTTATTCATTCTATCTAACTATATTTTTGCACCCATTAACCACCCCCACTTTATTTCCCCTTTCCTGCTACCCTTCCCAATCTCTAATAACTATCATTTTACTCTCCGTCACTGTGAGATCAATTGTTTTTAATATTTAGTTCCCACACGTGCAAGATTTGTCTTTCTGTGCTTGGCTTATTTCACTTAACATAATGTTCTCCAGTTCCATCCATGTTGTTGCAAATGCCAAGATTTCATTCTATTTGTGGCTATATAATATTCCATTGTGTATACGTACCACAATTTCTTTATCCATTTATCCATTGATGGACACTTAGGTTGATTCCATATCTGGCTATTGTGAATACTGCTGCAATAAACCTGGGAGAGCAGATATCTTTTCAATATATTGATTTTCCATCCTTTGGAGATATACTCAGTAATGGGATTGCTGGATTATATGGTAGTTCTATTTTTAGGTTTTGAGGAATTCTCCATATTGTATACTTTAAAATAACTAAAAGAGTGGAATTGGAATGTTCCTAACACAAAGAAATAATAAATGCCTGAGGTGATGGATGTCCCAATTACCGTGATTTGATTAATTCATATTGTATGCCTGTATCAAAACATCACATGTACCCTATAAAGATCTACAACTATTATGTACTCATCATAATTAAAAATAAATTTTTTTAATAAAAAGGTACATTCAATATTAAGAGAGAAAAGCTAAAGTAAGCAATGCAAAAGGAGATCAAATTCAGTCCTTTGCCCTAACCCTAATACGAGCAAGTATGTTCGGTACGTGACATCTTAATACCTCAGGGCTTTAGATTTATAGATGCTCATGTTCCTGTCTCAAGAACACCTTGCTTTATCCATCAAAAGCTGGTGGCAGATTAACTGAGTGTGAATGATCTATAACAAACAGAATTTGAGCTATGGAGTAGAAGCAAAAGCAAGAAGTAAATTGCTAAATTGTGAAAAGCATTCAGATGATATAATATGCTATTCAATGCAGCACTATTGAGGAAAACTGTCTCACTGTTGGCTCAGCTCTTCTTGTTTCTGAGACAGAACACTTTACATTTAAATGCATATCTGAATTTATATACCAATCACGGATCAATATATTCAAGCCTAAATTTTAAATATGGCAAGAATTTTATGAAAGTACATAGACCTAGACCTCACACCATGTTTCCTTCTGACTTGTCAAATGTTTCTGATATATTTTCCTATTTATGAATGCATCAGAACCAATCATTTTTCACCTTGAAAACTATACATTTTTTTTACTTTATTTCAGATTACCTTTCCCAAGTGGCAGTGAGAATTAGGATCAATTTAACTCAACACAAGTAATTAAAAGTCTGCCATATGGCAGCACTGTGCTAGGTATTCCCCAGGCAGAGAAAACACCCAGCAGATTGCCAGTGCTTCCTGTTTCTTAACAAAGAGCCCCAGTGCAATGGTCAAAGAGGCACTGAGGCTGCATCAGTTTGGGAAAAAGAGTAATACTGAGGAACAGAATTCCCACCAGTATGGACTGACCTTACTTTGGATGCATTGTTATTTGACTCTGAAAACTCAGTTCCCCCAGGTGAGGTGAGGCAGCTCTGAGCTTGGTTAGCCTGAATTCTGAAGCTAAATTCTGACTCCTGTACAGATACTACTGTAAGCCTTGTCTGTGGCCTAATAGCATTAAGCCCTGCAAAACAAGCCCTCAGACATTAGGAACCTACATTCATATGCCACTCTATGAAGTTTATGAATCATGGTATTTGTTCCACGAACTGTGATTTGAAATGTTCAATCTGTAGGACAGAAAGTCAGCCAGTGGGAAACACCAATAAAATCAGGTTTGAACTTGGCATACATGAGTAGGTAACTCTGGGACACCCAGGTAGGAACATTCAGTCAGCAGCAGGATATCTGGTCAGGAGCAAGGTCTTGACTAGAAGCACTAATTTGGGAATTATCAACCTCGTTGAAGACTTGGACATGGATAAGAAGAGAAGAGAGCTGAAGTGAAACTCGGGGAACCACCTACCTTGGGGGAGGGGGACAGGAAGGTTAAGAGAAGCCCCTGAAGGACTGAGGAAGTAGGAAGTAGCAATTTAAATGTGGGAAGTAGGAATCAGTAATTTAAATGTAGGAAATAGGAAGTAGCAATTTAAATGTGGGAAATCCACGAGAAGCTTCCATTCTGAAAATATGGTGGAGAAGATCACTCAAAAGCTTTCTGTTACAAAGCGCTTGGATAAGCTGTATAAAATACAACAAAAATATTTCCAATATGTGGCTGAACTTCTAATACATTAAGGAAAATTCAAGTATAAAAATGAAGAAGATAAAAATGAGAGGAGTGAGCAAACGGCCATGATCCCCAGGTTTCCCTCTCATCTGAGGTGTCGCACATGCTATTCCCCACACCTGGGCTCGTGCTCTAAAGAATAAAGTCTGTTATAAAAAAGAAAGAAAAGAAATGAGGTTCTGTGTTTCCCAGCAGAAGCAGATGCAAAACCTCTCCAGAAGACAAATACAGACAGTACAGAATTCTCACAAATATGTACGTGCTTGCAATCACAAAATCGTAGATATGAACAAACAAGCTGCCTGGGAATCGACACACATAGCAACCAGTAAAATTAGAGACTCAGAGCTTCTAAAAATGTAACTACTTAGTAAAGAGTAGGAAATAAGTTTTATATTATTATGAAATAAAATGAATCAAAATCATAAAAAGGGCTATCTGCTTTTTAATTTAAAAAGCACATTTTAAAGGAAATGAAACAAAAAACTCAAGAAAACAAAAAACTCAAGAAACAAAACTCAGAAACAAAAAACTCAAGAAAAAAACAAACAAATAAATAAAAACAGAAAAAAAAACTAGAATGAGTTAAAAAGCAGATTAAACATGGCCAAACAGCTAATTTTTATACCTCAACAATGAAAGATCTGTAGAAATTATCCAAAAAATAGCACAAGGAAACAAAGACCTAGAATTGTGGAAAGGAAGAAAAGCAATCAAAATTCTCACATATTGCAGAAGGGAGCAGAGCGTGGGACAACCAATTTGAAAAACAATTTGGTGAAATCTAGCAAAACTGAAGATGCACACACACTCTACTACCCAGCATTTTTTTCTTAAATATGACTGTGGATTCTGGGGATACCAGCACATGGATCCTGCCCCTCAGGAATTGTTCTTACTGAAGGGAGCTGCCGTGTGCAGGAACAAACATATCCTTTCTTGGGGGCTTTCTATACCCAACATGGAGTCACAAAGGCCAAAATTCCTTGCCCTGATTTGGGACAAATGGGAGGACCCTCCAGCTCCAGAGCTGAGGTTTCTTATGTAACTACATCACAGTTTAATTTCTCCTTTTACCAATTCTGCAATGTTCAAATCCTTGCAGGTGTGGTTCCAAAGAGCACTGCCTAGTCAACATCCTATATATGCAAACCTCAGAATCTTCTTTCTAAGGAACCAAATTCTAGACAATGCCCTAGGGTGAAACCCATCCAAATTGCGCCAAGATCCGTATACTTATTCTTTGCAGCAATAACAAAAACTTGGAAATAGCAAAAAGGGTCATCAACAGGAAAATGGGCAAGTAAACTCGATATATTTATACGCTGGCATAGTGTAAAATACCACACTAGATGTTACCTGCTAGGTATACATCAGTGAACAAAACAAACAAAAAATCCCTGCCTAGATGGAACTTAATTCCAGTGGGGAGAGGAAAAACATATATAGACAGGTAGATTAGCTAGATAGACATAATGTTAAAAGGTTCTAAGTGCTTTGGGGAGAATAAAAGATAAAAGTGGGCATTGTAGTTTTAAGTAGTGTGGTCAGGACAAGCTTCGCTAAGAAGGTGACATCTGAAAATTTGATGAAAGTAAGAGATTGATCATAAGGCTATCAAGGGAGAGAACAGTCCAGGCAGAAGGAATATCAGGTACAAAGATCCTGAGGAGGGACCCCACCGGGTATGTTGGAGGCACAGTAAGAAGGCCAGAGTGGCTGGAGTAGAGGAAGTAAGGGAGAAGTGAGTGGAAGCTGGGGAGACTAGATCATGTAAGAACTCGAGCTGTACTCTGAGCGAGGTGGGAGCAGTGTAAGGGTTTTGAACAGGCGAGTGGCATCATGCAGCTTAGGTTTTGAAAGAGATCATTCTAGCTGTCATGCTGCAAACACACTGCAAGAGATGGTGGTGAAATCCGGGATAACAGCTAGGAGATTACTGCAATAATCTAGGCAAGAGGTGGTGGTAGCACAAGGCTGGTAGCAGTGAAAACGGTGAGAAGTAGCTGGAGTCTGTACATATATTGAAGGTAGAACGTCAGGATGTATTGGTTAAATGGTGTGGGAGGTGAGGAAAAAGACTCCAGGAATCATACCAAAGTGGTCAGCCTGATCAACCAAAAGTCTGAGGTTACCATTAACTGAAATAGCAAAAAATTCAAAAGTTTGACTTCGAACACGGTAAATGTGAGATCCCTATTATGCATCCAAGGAGATGTGTCTAATATGCGATTGGACATATGAGTCTGAAGTTCAGGGAGAAGTCTGGGCTAATGACATAAATTGAGGCTTCGTCAGTAATAGAAGGTATTTTAAGTCACGAGGCTTGATGTGCTTAGCTTAAAGAAGAGAAAAGAAGTAAAAGACTGAGCCCTGGAGACAATTATATACATATCAACAAGCAACTGTCATTTTCATAATCTCACTCTTGTTACCAGTGCTTATTGAGTAGGCACTCAATAAATTGGTGAATAAATAAATTAATGAAAGAATGAATATTGGGCTTCTGCATAAATCTTCATTTGAAGAAAATGCTTTTATTGTTTTTTTTAGGTTTGCAAACCACTGTATACACTGATAAACACTGAGCTGTATACTGAGGGTAATTCTAGTTTTATTTGAAGTGCTATGATTTAATAAAATTTTACTCCTGTATTAATTAGAACTAATTAGAACAAAAACATGTTGAAAAGAAAAAATAATACCATGGGACTAGAGAACCAGATCAAAATAAGGCATGTGTAATCTTGCCAAATGTCACAAAGAGTTCAAAATAAGAACTGAAAAATGCTCCCTTGAATTAGATAGCTGGAAGTTCATTGATAATCTCAGCAAGACATATTTCCAATTAAGTAAACGAGAACTCCTAAGAGTAAGCTAAAATTGGGAGACTCTTGGCTGTGAATGTAAAGAGAGAAATCCATCCGTAGCTATATGAAAGATAAAGATCGCGTCTACGTGCTGATGGGATTGAACTAGGAGAAAGAGGCTAACGCCAGAGGAGAGGAAATAACTGATGCAATTATTGATTGTTGATGTCGGAGGGGATAGATTCAGGTGAAATTTGCTTCACATGAGAGAAGGAAAGAATAAACTATAAATGTAGGTTCCGATACATTTCTTTAAAGAGATGATCAGGAACTTAGGGTGTAATTTTCTCTGTGATGTAGAGGTGTCTGATACAAGTCAGCGGGGAGGACAAGAGGGGTTTGAAGAGAACGGTGACTATTTTGAACAGATTGTATAAGGAATTGTGCGAGAACTCCCCTGATGGGTTATAACACATTGCTGAGGGCTCACCTGTGATCGGAGACAATGGATCATAATGTCACATATTTGAATAATTTTGTGATTTTCCTTAGAAATCTTTAGCAACATGGATGTAGGAGCAGAGATGACCACTGGCTGGATTGGTCCTGAGGATTGTGGGTTGAACCAAGGATGGTGGAAAATCAAAGGGATAAAAGGGTGGTTGAACTCATACACCACTGGATCTAGAAAAAAGTGAAGATTTAAACATGTTTATTCACCAGGAGAAAAATATCTATAAAATTAAAATTTGTATGTGATTAACAAGCAGATAGGGTAGGAAGTGAGATTGGGAGAGTTGGAAATTTGTGAGATTGTCTTCAGAAAAGATGACATTGCAGTTCAGATTTTCAGTGAGGGAAAAGTTCTGGGCAATGACAGAACACAGGGATCCCTCAGGTGGGCTGCGTGGATTAGAAAGAAAGGATATTGATGCTGAAGGGGTCAAATATCTGCAAGGATATTTGATGAGTCATTTAGTTCCAGTACCCACATTCACATGAGTAATGGCAGGACTAGAAGGATGGAGGAAATTGTTGCTAGGGAGGATAACAGTGGAAGGATGAGTCAGGGACTAGGAACTGTCAAGTTATTAGGACATGCCTATACAGAGAGAAAAGGTTGCAATGTCTAATGTAGCCGGGAACGTAAGGCACATGGAGTTACCTGGTCTCGAAGATCAGAATGGAATCTTGTGTAAAGTTGTTCATTACTAGCAGATGCTGAGGTCGGGGTTTCTGTCAGAGGCTTTGCCCTGACTGTTTAGTTCACAGGGTAAGAGATAGAGTCAGAGTCCTTCCTCTAAACCGCTTGTTATAATGGAGTGTCGAGGCCTAAACTACATATAATCTTTAGAAATACAAGAACTATGGTAACAAGGAGAGAATGATATAGCAGGTCAGGAGTTGCTTGGCAAATGGGAGGTAGAGATAATTTAATTTTAGGGGGCTAAGACTTGAGCTTATACTTGAAGGAGGAGGATGCGGTACGACAATCAGAAGGAAAGAAGACATTTGAGCCAGCTGTCACCTTGAAGTGCAGGTCCAGAGGTCCTGGAGGTGAAGGCAGAACTAGGGTTTGTTACCCGGTCTACAATGTCTCGCATACTTAGTGCTCATTTTGCCTTCCCACTTCCACCACTCTCGCACACAGCATCTTTTTCTAATGCCCAGGTGACCATCGTGAATTCTACACTGGCGCCTGGCCGTATAATCCATTCAAGCAACATCGCAGAGAGTGCAGGAGAGACATCATAAAGGTGACAAATTGACAAGATCCCTGAGGCTCTGACACTTAATAATATAAATATTTATGAAGGTAATAAGGACAGAGATACAGTGATTTGGATAACGAGGTGCCTGGAAGGAATGGCAAGACCAGCTTTCAAAAATGGGGCTCCCGAGAGCCTCCCAAATCCACAGAGACATGCTCAGGCAGCAGACTCCACTGCCAACAGCCTGCATCAAGCACAAGGGCTGGGAGGCTGGCTATTTTTACCATCCCAGCTCGTTGATGGTTGGCGAATGCTTGATATTGTGTGAGTTTCCTCACAGAATTTATGAATCATTTTCCCCAGTCACAGTTCTGAAACAAACATTCTCCCACGCATTTGTGCCAGACAGAAATTTCATTAGAAGTCTATACTCGGGGGATGTGCTTTGGACCAATGTTCGTTACAGGCTCAGATCTGAAGTCAGAACCCTGAGTTCTGGTCCCTGCCTTACCTTTTTTTAGCTTTTTATAAAAGCTGTCTCTGCTCCTCTCTCCCTAGGCAGCAAGAGCACATGTCTGACTCAAAAGAGCAGCAACAGACCTAGAGAAAAGGAACTATGTCTTTCTCTCCTTATATGTACTTTCACATGTTTAAATATTTATAAACACACACACCCACCCACACACCCCAACAGAAACAAAAACCAAAACAGACCAAAGTCCGTTATAAAAACCCTGGCTATGCACTTCCATTTGCTTGCCTGGAAGACATCTTTGGGAGGTTTTAGACTCTAATGGAAATTTGGTTAAATTCACAATTAAAGTGTGTTTTAAGCTGCCTGTCTTGTCTTCGCTCTAGGGATGACTATATGCTTATTGAGATGCCTACTCTCCCAGAAGACTAGGAAAAAATACATTAAATCATTTCTTTTTTGCTTTAAATATTTATTGAACACTTACCATGTTCATAAAATGCTTTTAAAGCATTTTATGAGCATTTCAAATATGAGGGTTTTATCTTCTTTTTACAGATGGGATGCCTCTACACAGAGTAGTTGAGATAGGCTGACTTACTTCTATGCCAATTCCTTGACTAAAGTCCTCAAAAAAACCCAGATGGAGTTCCAGATTTTATCTATAGAAAATAGTTCTGTTGCTACAGACAAAGACTCAGCATGGAAAATACCAAGCTATCCCATTCTCTGATACTCTCTATCACTTTTGCTTTCCAGGTTTAGGTGTGACGAACACACTTAACATTCAGAAAGATACAAGGCAGACATTGACAGGCATACAGTTTGGTTTTAGATATAGGTATGCATTCGCAGAAAAAGAAGAGAAAGAAAGTATAAAACATAAATCACTGCATTATCATTGACATGTCTCTGCATGCTGTGATCAGTTTGTGTTTTCTACCTTTTGCTTTTTCTGTGATTACATAATTTCAGTAAATATAATAAAACTGTTTTAAGTGCTTCCTCTTTTCCTTTCCTTCCTGTTCCTTTCTGAGCAACTCACCCTCAAGCTATTAGTTAAGGCAGATAATACAGGCTGGTCGGGATGGGACGGGCCACCGTGCCCCAAAGCAGGGTATCAAAGCCCACCCAGGATGAGGAGGACATGGACGTGAGGAGGAAGCCTGGCCTGGGGTGCTGGAGCCCAAGCAGGGTGGGGAGGCTATGCAGGAGGCGGAGTGGCAGAGGGAATGAGTCAGAGTCTCAGGGAGGTGAGAAGGGCGTGTCTGCAGAGGGCCGCCTAGAATTGGAGGTCAGAGACCAGTGGGGTGAGGAGGATGTCCACACCGGCAGGCTGGACTTGTGTGGATGGGAGACCAGGCAGAATTAGGAGGGCATCCACACAAAGCGACAGCCCGGCATGCAGTGTGGGAGCCCAGGCAGAGTGAGTAGGGTGGACATGCCATGGGTGAAGCCCAACACAGTGCCTTAAAACCCGAGGGGCCAAGGAAAATGCCCGTGAGGGTGGGTGGGGGCCAGTTGGCGCATAGAACTGGGTGACGGGAACCAAGCGCCATGAGAAGGGCTCCACGTGGGTTGTTCTCTTTGTCCCTGTCAACCACACCATGTCAGCATCTAGATTATATCTCCCACCAAAGAGAGAAAGGAGACGTCGATGACATTGAAAACAAGAAAATCTGCTGCGGAAGTCATTTTGGGTCATAAAATTTTTTAAAGTTGTTTGAAAAAAAGGTCTGTCACTTTCCACCCCGTTTTCTCGGCCAGTCTCTTGCTTGTCTCCCTGAGCTTGAAGCAAAGACGCCTCGGCTGTGTCCGTGTCACAAGGCCCGTGAGCTCACTTGCACGGCTCTTGGCATTCACGCTGGGGCAGGACAAAGGCAATTTTGACAGCTGCTTCACCTCACAGGGCTCTGACAAAGGAGTCTGTCCTTGGAAAATAGCAAAAATTCAGCAGACACAGACAAACATGCTATCCCGCCTTCATTCTCACATCCACAAGAAATGCTCACAGTGGAGCAAATGCCTTTCCCACCAGGAACCAATGCCTCAGAATCGTTTTCAACACAGGACTCCAATTCTCCATTACCGATCAATAGAAGTTAGTACAAAAGATGAAATGTATTTGCCAACCTTGATATAAAAATAATTGAGGTTTTTGCTTAACAGGAGCTATCGTATATTGAGGAAAAGAAAGTGTAGCAAGATATCAAAATTTGCTCAAGACCTGTGGGAAGAGCAAGATAGAGACTAACCACCATGGAAACCTTTTTAAGTCCTAGAATTTGTAGGATACAACTCTTACATCAAATTCAACATTAGCCCTCCCCAGCCCCAAGAAACTCTTTCAGTGCCCATGTGGCTTACATTGCAGGAATATAATAATCGAGGGAATTGGAATCACCTGAAAGTTTCACATCATGTCAAGAGCAAAGCCCACGCCACTTCCCCAGGGGCACATTGGCCTTTTCCAAAACCAATGATTTGGTAACCATGCAACATCCAATGAGGGAGCTCCTTCTAGCACGACCATTGCTTTCAAAGCCCCAGGAAGGCACAGAAGGATGCAGGAGGGAGGAAGAAAGGAAAAGTGTATAAAATTACATGACAGTTCTCTTTGTGTAGTGCAAGAAAATGTGTGTTAATAACATTAAAGTTTTGGGTAATAATGGTAATAGCTACTAATGGTCTGGGTACTTTAGGAGCATCAGGTCATTACATACACAAACAACCCTGTGAGGTGGGCAGTTTTAGCTCCATTTTATAAATAAAGCACCGCAGTTTACAGCCACAAGAAATGCTCAACATCACACAGAGCTGGGATTCAAACTCCAGCTTGCCTGGCTTAGAAGCCTGAGTCCTTAATCGTATGTAAAATTGTCCCTTTACCCCATGCAAAAATGCAGGGAAGAGAAGGGATATTTCAAAGAAGGCAAATGCAGATGACATGTGGAAGATGTCATAAAACTATATTGTTCACAAAATTGGGCATTTCCTTGGCAGGCCTTGTTTCTCCCCATTGGAAATTAAATAGGAATTCATGTGAGCCTGTCAGTTGGGCAAAGAGAATGACAAACACTGTCTTCAGGAGGGAAAACGCTCTCATGGGGAAACAGAAAGGGTTTGCAGCTAACTAAAGCACCTGAGAGGTATGAGAAATGAAGCAACCTTCAGGATCCGCTGCAGCTTGCTGTTGACTCTCAGCCAGTCGGAGGCAGCACTTGTAAGCAGAACTCCCCAGAACTGTGGGAGAAGCAGCCAGCGTCGCCTCTTCAACTGACTTGTAACTAGTCAGAGGAATCTAACAGAGGGAGCAACAGAAGAATAAAACTGCATGGTGAGAAGAACAGAGGAATAAATACCACCGTAAGCCTAATTCAAGTACTGATAGATGCTGATCGAAGGCATGGTCGGTCATGCTGTGTTACCTTGTGATTCCAAAAGAAGAGAAGTTTAAGATGGATTACATTATAGGATAGACTTACATAAAGATTGGAGCAGAAAATGCAAGAACAGGAAAGAGGAACGAGCAAAGGCATGAAGGGAACCTGGCCATTAAGGGCAATGAAGACCAGCAGTCCAAGAAGAGGGGTTCTGGCGAGAGAGGTAACACTGGAGAATAATGAGGAGGGAAGAGGCAGATTAAAGGAAAAAGAAAAGAAAGGATGGGCTGCTGTGACTTGAATGCAGCCGTAGGTTAAAGAGGAACTGGGAGTGAGGACTGCAGGGGACTTTTGGAGCAGCAGGGATTTATGTTAAGTTTTTCAAGATACTATAAATTCCACACTTCTTTCAAGAAGCATTCTAAGTGCTTTACAAATAGTAACCCATTGACTCCTCACAATAATTCAGTGTTATAAGTTAGGAAGTATTATTAACCCCATTTCACAGACGAGAAAATTGAAACGCAGAAAATTGAACTAACTTGCCAAGGCCACACAGGTGGAGCATGGTGACGATTGCAGTCACATGCTGGTAGGCAGAGGACAGAATGCGCTGGTCTTCACCACTGCCCTTTGTTGTCTTTCTGGTTTATTAAACATCAGAAACAGGACACAAATATTTGATACTGAGGGGTTACATTTCTAGATACTATATCGTGGAATTTTTTTGGTTATTATTTAAAACTATCCATCAAGATCAGAGAGTATCTGTTGTAAGCTGAATTGTGTTGCCCCCTCCTCCAAAAATTCATATATCGAATTCCTAACCACAAGGACCTCGGAATGGGAACATATTTGGAGGTAAGGTCCTTAGAGTTAGAGAGGTAATTAACTTAAAAATGAGGTCACTAGTGTGGATCCTAATCCAATATGACTGGTGTTCTTATAAGGAGAGGAGATTCGGACACATACATACACAGAGGGAAGACTACGTGAAGACATTAGACAGGGAGAAGATGGCTATCTGCAAGCCAAGAAGAGAGGCCTCAAATAAAACCAACCCTGCCGACACTTGATCTCAGTGTTCCAGCCTCCAGAATTGCGAAAAAACACATTTCTGTTGTTTAAGCCACACAGTCTGCGGTACTTTGTTATGGCGGCCCTAGCGAACTAATAAGAGTGTCTAACCATCTGAACTACTAATTGCTGTGATTTGTGCTGACCACAAAGGGTCTCTGAAAAAGGTAAATCCAGTAATGCACAACACAGATTTAGAGGTATTCAGGTTAGTAGTTGGAAGAAGAATTATTTATCCTCTTGTACGTATGTGAACTGGGACAGTAATAGCTCAGAGGCAGAGAGAGGATAAATGGAGTATAAGAATGCTATATTTTTAGGAAGTAGTAAAAGTAGCAACTGAAAGTTTATGGAATGAAGCCAAAGATGTATGTTGTAATCTATAGTAGTTGCTAAAAGGATAATTCAAAAATGCTATAATTTAAAAGCTGATAAATGAGAAAAAGATAAATAATTCTAAAAGAAAATACCAACTCATTACAGATGAAGACAAAAGGAAACAACAAAGGAACAAAAAACAAATGGGACAAACAAAAACCAAACAGCAATACGGTAGACCTAAATATAACTACCAATAACTGCATTAATAATTACATTGAGATGGACTAAATATTTTAATTAAAAAATAGTAATTTTCAGTCTAGACAAAAAACCAAAACCCAATTATATTTTGCTTATAAGATACACTTGAATTAATTTTAAAATAAGAATACCCCTCAATTAAAAGAATTGAAAAAGATACACCATTAAAACATTAGCTAAGAGATAGCTGGTGTGACTATATTGATAACAAAGTACACCTGAAGTCACAAAGTACTACAAGAGAGAAAAAGGGAAATGGCATAGTGATAAAAGGATCATGGCATGAAGCTCTAGTACTAAAACTGTATGCACCTAATAACATAGATTCCAAATATACAAACCAAAAATTGACAAATACAAAGAGGCAAATTCAAAATCATAGTTGGGAATGTAAACACATCTCTCTCAAAAACTTAGAAAACATAGACAAAATATCAGTAAGGATAGAAGATATTTCCAAAAAAAAAATCAATTCGACCTAACTAAAATTTATAAAACACCATATCCAACAGCAGAACACATATCTTTTTCAAATTCATGAAGAATATACAACAAAATAGATCATAAAAAGCCATGAAGGAAGTCTCAACAAATTTTAAAACATGAAAATAATGCAGAGTATGTTTTATGATCAGAGTGGAATTAAATTTTTATTTATTTTAAAATCAATAACAGAAAGAAAACTATAAAATCCCCAAATATTTAGAAATAAAACAACATTCTCAAAAATAATCCACGGATCAAGAAAAAAAATCACAATGGAAATTAGAAAATGTTCTGAAATAATTAATAATGAAAATCCAATGGACTTAGAGGAAAATTTATAGCTTTCAATCATATATTTTAAAAAAAGGTTTAAAATCAAAGATCCAAGATTTTATCATTAGAAGCAAGAAGGAAAAATCAGCAAATTAAACCCAAAGAAAATAGAAGAAAGAAAGTATTATAATAAAGATAAGAGTAAAAATTAATGCAATAGAAAGTGGGAGCAGAATAATTTTTAAGTTGATTTCTTGAAGAGAATAATAAAATTAAGAAAGACTCAGCAAGACAGATCAAGAAAAAAGAGAAGGTACAATTAGTAATATCAACAATTAAGCGTTCTCTACACATCTTATAGACATTAGAAAAAATAAAATATTATGAACAATTTTTTGCCAATAAATTTTACTACTTAGGTAAAATGGACAAATTTCTTGAAGAACACAACTTATTAAAATTAACACAAGAAAAAACTAGAAAATTTGAGCTCTCTAACATCTGTCAGTGAAATTGAGTCCATTATTAAAAACCTTCCCACGAAGAAAACTACAGGCTCAGATGACCTCCCTGGTGAGTTCTGTCAAACTCAATGAATAAATGGTACCAAACTTACACTAACTCAGAGAATAGAGAGAAAACTCTTCCCAGTTCAGTTTGAGACCAACAAGGAGAAAATTATATATTGATTTAAAAATCCTATAATAAACAATTAACAAATCAAATCCAGAAACATATAAAATGGATAATAAATTGTTACTAAATGGGATCATTCCAGGTACAAGAGGTTGGTTTAACACTTGAAAGTTGATCGATGTAATTAATTTCATTAATAAAATAAACATGAGAAATCATATGATCATTGCAGTATGAAAAGCAAGTATTTAATACAATTTTAACATCCATGCAAGATAAAAATTTCAGAAAACTGGAAATAGAAGGGAAATTTACTAACTTAATAAGGCGGTGAAATACTGCACATACTCTCTGTATAGTTGGGAACAAGACAATTATCACTTTTACTCAATCTTCACCATTATTATTCCATGGCCGTGCAATAAAACAAGAAAAAAAATGAAGGGAACAAAAATTAGAAAGTGTAGTGAGTTGAATAACAGCCACCCAAAGATATTGAGTCCTGCTCTCTGGGACTTGAAAGGCAGTGACCGTGGGCTAGGTGGCTCTCTTCAGCCAAGGGCAATTCCCTGGGAGGGAACTCAGCTGAGAGCTGTCAGCTGCCAATCATCCCACCAGCTGGGAAATTACAAACTTCAGTTCTGAAAGGGGGATCTGACAGTGGACAACAGCTTCCACCATTCCCTGCCAGGTCAGACTCTGACTGCAGGCTGTCCCCAGAAGTCCCTGGAAATCTGTCAAGTTATTTGCAGGTGGTTTAGCAGTTTAGGAGCAAAAAAACTATGAAATAAGTTTATTCCATATATATTTTACATTAGAAATGTAAATTTTAATTAGGACTTTAACAAAAATAATTTGTGTTTTTAATAACAGTTATATTTTTAAATAATCTGTCTATGCTAAAAGGGCTGAGTGAATCATAGTATCTTGGCTAGCATTCGATTACTATGTCCAGGGCATCTTGAGTAATGTATTTTCATGTTACTGGTATATTGTATTCTATGTTGTTTCATTTATATTTTTTTCTGATTATTATTTTGATGCATTGCACCCCCAAATGACTAAAAGGGATTGCTGTCTCTAACATGGTGCACTGATGGATAAAAGTAATAATGAAAATAGAACCTAAATACAACAACTCAGAATAACACAATAAATGTGAAGGAAAAGAATTCTAGCGCAATGCATGTTCTGAGACAAATGAGGATTTTGCAGCAGCTGATAAAGAAACACATGAGCAAGAAGATAATAATGAATACTCGAAGACTGCATTTTGTTAGATATTTGCTTCTAGTGTGTTGTTTGTTCTACTTTATCAAATATTGGTAGAAAATCACTGAAGAATTCTGCATCATTTGCACAGACAGTCCCCTAACTTGTAAACCGATTAACTTGTCCGGGAAGAACTGTAAAAGAAGGCTTTTCGGTACGAAAGTCATGAATTTAGTCACTAAAAGTAAGGAATAGACCAAATCCACAGTCATCATTTAAATAGGACAAGTTCTATGACTGCCAAAAGTCTCATAAAATAGGAACAGGATTTATGAAATGATGCTCACAGAGAATGCAAAATGTGCTATTGGCACAAATCCTTTCTGAGATGGAATTTCGAGCAAAGTAATGGCCTTCGATGTGGAAGAAGAGTCACTGTCCTCTGTGTGTGCAAAAAAATAGTTTGCTTTGGGAATGAATGATGCCACTAATGTACCAAGCATGAGTCAGCCCTTGGCAAATGTATAGTACATATAAGAAGGATATTTTTATCTGTTTATTGCTAAAAATCAATGCTATTTTAAAATAGCAGCAATTATTTATTGGCTTGATATTTAGATTGGAAAAATGTATGTTAGGGTTTTTACTAATAGAGCATCAGTCTCCAGCATGGAAAAGTGAGCTTCCTGAACAGGAATCCCTAAATTCCAATCTTTATATTGTTTTATTCACAGTCAATAGTTGATGATCAATAACATACCTCTTGACCTTGATTCAGTGTTGAAGAAAATGGTGAAAACTGTTGAATCCTTGTTTTTCCTTAGTGTACCTGTTTGAACATGCTGGGCGAAGAAATGGACGGTAAGGATTAGACCCTGCTGTCTGCTAAGAAAAAAATCGCTCATATGAATTTTTGAAATGAGGGGAGAAATTTAAAAATATTTGGTTGCTTGGTTGGTTGGTTGGTTTCTCTGGAGTCGGAGTCTCAGTATATCATCCAGTCCGGTCTCAAACATCTGCCTTCAAGCAATCCTCTCACTTCACCCTCCCTAGTAGCTGGGACTGTAGGCATGTGCCTCTGTGCCTGGCTAAAACATTTTTTTATGATCTGACAATTGTAGTAACAACTATTTCTGTAATCTCGAGTGGCTAACTTGAAGAGATTAACTCAGCAATATATGTGGGGTCATAAATAACCTGCACGTATCGCATCAAGACTCAAGTATCTTGACTCTAATCAGGATTTATAAGAAGTCCATCTAATGAATTAAATAACTCAATTGCTAAGAATTCAACTCTGTTCCAATATTTGATATTTTTTCCACTCATTAGCAGAAGAAATTAATCATGGACCATGAAAAACTGTAAAACCACATCTAACTATTTTTTTAAAATATTTTTTAATATCTAAGACAACAGCAAGTTAACAGTAAGTTAATTAGGAATCTATTTTCCACTATCTCTCAAGTTGTATTTTTGGATCTTCCAGTGTGTTTCACTGTGTCCAGTTCTCAGCACTGACAAAGCCACCAAACACTTGCAACCATTCGAGACAGCTTATAAATGTGAATTAGGCATTTCTAATCTGGTAGCAATAAAAAGTAAGAAAAGAAGTTGGCATGGAATCTGATCTATGCCTCAATTTATCTGCCCTCAAGTTGAGTAGAGTTACTTTGATCAAAGTGGTAAACATCATCTGACTCAATGATGTGAGATCATATTTATTATATTTTTATAATGTTTAAATATTTTAAATGTTATTATTTAAATATTTAATATTATTTTATTTTCTTAGTATTAATTTTAAATATTATAGTATTTTTTAAGTATTATAATTTACATATACTCCAAATTTGTGATTTTTTTAAAAAATATATTTACCTGAAGTAGTGGTCCGTAATTGCCCTAAATTGGTTTGTGGTTTCCAAACTCTGGAGATCCACTGTTGAAGCCAATTCTGGAATTATGGCACAAAAGCAGCCATCTTCAAAAAGACCAACCCTGACCAAGAATAAAAGTCAGAACGAGTTCCTTCCCTCCCATGTGAGTTCAGCTACATAAACTCCCAAGGATAGTGCTGGGCACATAGTAGAAAACCCCTGTCTACCACTCGTTGCTGGCACCAACTATTCATCTGAGTTTATTATAGTTACAAGTGAGATAGAGAATATTCCATTTCTTATTCTAAGGAGATACTTTGCATGGAGCCAGTAGAAAATAGAGCCACAAAAGGCAGGAAACACATCACCTCAATGAGGAGATTCGTAGTGGATAAAATATCCCATTTTCATTCCCTTCCTGAGCATATGGGACACTACACTGCCCAACTCCTGTGAAGTTAAACAGGGCTGGGCAACAAGACATGGGAAGAAGCTGTTCTCCTGTTTCTAAAGAGGTCATTTGTCGAGGTTTCAGTGTATCCACCATTCGGGGTCCCTGAGTCACTATGGAGAGCATTGGACATGTAGCATAAACAAGAAATTACCTTTGGCTCTGTTAAGAAATAGATTTGGCGTTTGTTTTGTTACTTTCACATCACCCCACCTATCCTGACTAATATACATCTAGTTGTTAGCATTAGCGAGAAGCTTTATAAGCAAAATTGGACCAAAAACACTACTAATAACAGTCCTCCAGACTCCTCTTGGTTCAAAAATTAAAATCAGCCTCTAACATATAAACCATGAACAAAAATTTTATTTCTTCTAGAACAAATTTTCTCAGAGGAAGAAACTGTTGGTTAATACTAACTTACTACTTCTTTAAAAATCTACAGGTATGGATGGTGAAAATCTACCTTTCCCAAATGATTGCCTTTTTAATCTGACATGAAGTCATTCTTTTCTCCTTCTAGGTCTGAAATTCCATGAATTTCAATTTCCTCATTATCTTGTCAGGTTTGAATCAGCCTAGTCATGGGAAGTCCGACCAGGGGCCAAGAGGTTTCACAGTGACTTAGTGGTCACTTACATGCTTTTGAATTCTCAGTGTATTTCGAGGCTTTCACACACCAACAATCATGCAAATATATTCAGCACACACAGAGGCAGTGATAAAGGAGAGGGACGGAGCCAAGGCGAAAGACTGTCTTGAGATACCAGCACAATGACAGGCCAACCTGGGCAGGTCCAGATTTCCCTCCAGACACTGACCTGCATGCGACAGGGTCACTGCTCTTCTCTCGCAGAACTCCCTGCGGCCACTGCAGATACTGAGAGGAAGCCTCAGAGTTATCAGGGGCAGAGCTTCTGCAGGCATCTGGCCATGGTCAGTTTCTTGGCTGTTTTCATGGCCCTCCAGGGCAGCATCCACGGTCATTATCTCAGACTCTTCTTGGCTTCACTTTCTCATGGCCTCTCAAGGATGCTTGGCCACAGGCAAGTGTTGCTTTATCACCTCGGTCCACCATACCTATGTTTGTCACTTTGAGGGGTCAGCAATTTTGCTGTGAGCTGAGTCACTTGTCATAAGTGATTCCATTTGGAGACATTTAAGATCAAAAAACATTATTATACATCAGTCATCTATAAGATGCAGATGGAAATATTATATAAAGCCTGCCTGAAGCATCCTGCCAGCAAGGAAAGAGCTTGCATCTTGGCACCAGACAGATTGGTTTCAAATACCAGTGCCTAAGTTCACTCCCATTTATGCAAGTGCAATTTATTGTGCAGAATGTGCCAAGCACCATGCTAGGTGCTGGCTGGGAGGATACGGGGCTAAAGGGCATGGTTTCTGCTGCTCTCCATATGTTCAAAGACTGACATCTGAGCCTTGTTACCTTCTATCTGCTTAACCTACTCCTACCTCCTTTTGAAAGGCCCATCCCTACTTATGTTTCGGGTCGCAACATAAATTCACTTCTAAAGGGAACTTTGACATGATCTCATGAGACAGAATTGATGCCCATCCTATGTGCTCTCTCATAAGAGCAATGGGATATTCTATTAATTTTACCCACCAGATCTGTCCACCTCCCACTGTCTCCAGCACCAGCACTCTGGTCCACATGACTTTTATCTCTTGCCCGCGCTTCTACAATCATCTCCTAACTATTCTCCCTAAATCCTCTTTTGCTCCTCAAATCTATTTGCTACCCTACAGCCAGAGAGATCTTTTCAAAAATCAGACATGATCAAATTCCTGTTATTCAATATGCCACAGCAAGCACTCGCCCTATAAAACCTTTTACTGTCTTCCCACTGCTCCTAGGATAGAGATCAAAAGCTTTCACATGACAAAATGCCTGGCTTTAAACATTTCCTCTCCTATAAGCACCAGTCATACTGACTTTCTTTTCTCCAACAGGCCTTGCTCCCTCACGGAAGGGGCCTTTTTCTACAGTATTCAGTCTGCCCAGGAGGCTCTCACACCGCCCCACCTTCACCCGGCTTAATCCTCATCTTTTAATCATCACTTCCTGGAAGAAGCCTTCCCTGGGAAGATCAGTTCCTCTGATAAGAGTTCACATACCCCGTGCACCTCTCTTTAGCAGTCATCTGTTGTAATTTTACCTTTTATAAGAAATTGTACGATTCTTCAATTAATGTCTTTCCTCCCCCTTCTCCCACACCCTACTTCCAGGCTGAGCTCTGTGGGCTCAAGGACTGTGTCTTTTTCTTTGTTCCTTCCTGCTCACGACAGTGTAGGAGCTCAGTAAATATTAGACTAAATCAGTAGAAGCAATGGAAGCATTTTAGGTGGGCTGGGGTCTGCAGGAAGGTAGGATAGAATCCAATTTATTCAGGATACAGTGGCTTAGAGGCTTCAGAACAGAGCAAGAAGAAATAAGAAGAGCCCAGTCAGGATGTTATTACAATCCTACAAATGAGAGATGATGATAGCCCATCTGGAGGATGGTGGTGTCAGTCAAGAGCAGTGTATGGATTTTATAGCTATTCAGAAACGAAAAATGACGGCACTTGGTAATGGCTTGGCTGTGACAGATTTGCGAGAGAGGGAGGTGTCGAGGATGATTCCCGGGACTCTGAACGAATTCAATGGATGGGGCGTCAAACTTTTAAGACAGAAAACCTTGCAAGAGGTCCAGCATAAAGACATGTGTTTATTTGGGAAGGAGGCCTAGAAAAGCCTTCTTGGGTTTCTTTGCAGACTTGCTGGAGTGCTTTGAGAGTCAGGTTTAGTGTTATGCAAGAGAAAGTGTTTGAGTCTCAGCATGAGGAGACTGAACAGTCCTTGTGAGGTCGCTATCTGTTGTTTTTGAACTTTTGATGATTTGCAAAACTGCCAAGAGTCTTAGAAAACAATGCAAATAAGCCTTTAGCACAGGGTGCCAGCATTTATTGCCTTAATTACTTTTGCATGGAAATGGGTCATTAGAAATGTCTTAATCTTGCACCAACTTATTTGAACTGCTTGCTGTTGTCAAGGTCTGTTTTCATTCCCCAGTTTGAGATCAGGGATATTAGATGATTAAGAAGTTTCTGATCCTTCTGTTCCCTTGATGCTTTGGTAATGATAACAATATCTGCTTTCGACAAGAATAAGCTAAGGTGACCTTACAGTATGAGCCCATAGTGCCGCAAGTCATTTTTTTCTAATAAGCCCAGAGAACGTCCCACTTAGTTTTCTCATTGGTTCTCCCAGCTCATCATTTTAGAGGAAAAAAAATGGTATAAAATGTTTTGTTGGTACAAGGAAGAATTTATGAGACATGGACCCTATAGTCCCATAAGAATTTAGAAATAAGGCCGCCAACTAAGAATAAAGCTAATAAAAAAAACCCACTCCTGATGAATGAGATTACCTGTTGGTAAAAAATATTAATAATTACAGAGATGAGCTGTCAGTATGCAACTGATAAGGCCTGAGACTTATTTCATCTCAGGGATGAAATATGAGACTGTATTTGCTTTTTAGGGTTGCCCTAGCAAAGTACCACAAACTGGGGGGCTTAAACAGCAGAAATTTATTCTCTACCAGTTCTGGAGTCAGAGATCAAGGTGTCAGGAGGATTGGTTCCTTCTGAGAGCCACCAGGGAGAATCTGTCCCCTGCCTCTCTCCTGGCTGTTGGTGTTTGCTGGCACTCTTCGGCGTGCTTTGTTTGAAGATGGATCACCCTGATCTCTGCCTTCATCGTCACGAGGCGTTCTCCCTGCATGCATGATCGTCTCTGTGTCCAAATTTCCCCTTTTATAAGGACATGGTTATACTGCATTGAGATGATCGTCTTGACTTTGTCACTGGCAAAGACTCCATTTCCAAATAAGGTCACATTCACAGACTCCAGGGTCAGGGCTTCAACATGTTTCGTGGAAAACACAATCCAGCCCATCGCAAGGTAGTAAAGTTGAGTAAGCTGAGAGGTAAGTGACTGCATGCCAAGAGCCCTGTCTGAAGGAGACCTTTGTAACACAGCAGGATTCAGCCCTAGAGAATCAGGGAAAGGCCAGCCAGGCAAGAAACATTTGACAGTGGGTCACGGAGGGGTCAGGGTCAGTGGATTACCTGAGGGATTTTCTAACTTTGTAAATAGTAGAGCCGTTTTTTCCCCTAATGAAACCTTAAACAAATCCCTAATGAATAAAAGCAATATAAGTAGAGCTGTGCTATGGCACTTTGGTTGCAGGACCAAGAACTCCATCCACTGAGCCTTCTCCTACTGATTAAGAGTACCCTGTCCCTCTGACAGATGTATTCAGTTAACAGTGGACTCAGAGACCAAAAGCTCTCATAGCATATGCCGCTGGCCCAGCCAATTGCTCTTTCTTGGAATATGTGCTTACCAAGAAATTTTCTGATTATAGCGTGTTTACCACTGTAAATGTCCCTGCAGGGGGAGAGTATCCTGATAAGATGATTCAAGGGTCCAGTCTATCCCACAATTACATCTCTAGCTATAAAGTAGTACATTGGCATTCTGGTTTATACATCAATTTCACCTGAGTTTATCTGTCTTGGAGTCAGGGCCCCAAAGCCCTTTTAACTCTTCATGTCGTGACCACACATGGAATCAAGACTCGCAAAGCAGAGAAGCAGACTCTGGCAACCTCAGACAATGGCAGCTCAGGAGACCTGGCTTCCGTAGCAAGCCAGACCCCTGACATGACCTCTGTCTCATTGCTTCTCACCAACTTCCTCCAGTTACTAAAATGCATATGATTGAGGTCTCCAATATCTGCTCCGGTGTCCTTTCATTTCGAACCCTCTTTGTTGTTCTAAATCAAGGTTTCTCAACCTCAACACTATTGACACTTTAAGCCAGATACTTCTTTGCTGGGGGAGGAGACCACCTGTACATTGCAGGGTGTTTACAGTCTCTCCAAGGGAGGTGATAGACTTGGAGGAGACTTGACCAATGCCTTCCATAGGTTGCTAACCCTAACTGGACATTTTTCCCAAGTAACTTTAATCCTACGAGATGATTCACTCATTTACCAACGGGTAGGTACCTCCTGAGAAGTGTTGCAACATTTGTGAGGGGAAATCCTTGCGGAATAAGAAACAGGATCAATAAGAAGTACTCCTCTACCTGTGGTGGTCAGGGTAGGTTTCCTAAGAAGGTTACATCTGAACTGGATTTTAAAGTATGAAGAGGAGTTTTCCAGGCAGTCAAGACAGAAAAGGGGATTGTAAGCAGAAAGGAGACCTGGCATAACATATGGGACCCTGAATTTGAACCGCTGGCAAAGACAGTTTAATTACTCCTGCTAAGTTCAAACAAATCACTCAACTGATCTTTTTAAAAAATGGAAGTAACAGATTAGTTCTTCCAAAACTGTATGTCCCATCTAACCCCAGGTCTTTTCTATACAAAATGGTAGAGAGACAAGGTATTGCAGGTGAGAAGGTATCGCTGGTAGCGTGACTGTAAACACCAACTCATCTCCACAGGTAAGCGTTGCCCCACTATTATCATTGCTGCTGTTCCCTGGGCCTTGGAAGGAAACATTTTTTCACATTGGAATATACTACAACCACAAAATTTATGTTTTTAAAATCACAGTATAGTAACTTTCTCCTTTTTTCCTTTTTTTACATGCAAAAATCTCTATATATTTCATGTATGTACAATTGAATGAGTTTGGAAATAAGAATACACCATCGAAACCATCACCACCATGAAGGTCATAGACATCTCCTACACCTTCTGAAGTTTCCTATAGCTTCATTTATTTATTACTTATTTATTTATGATAAGAGCACTTCACATAAGATCTACTCTCAGCAAATTTTAAGTATATGATGCAGTAGTGTTAACTATAGACACGGTTCTGTATAGATCTGCAGAACTTATTTATCTTGCATAACTGAAACTTTGCCCCCTTTGATCATCATCTCCCCATGTCTCTCTTCCCCCACCCCCTAGAAATGACCATTCTACTCTCTTGTTTCTACGTGTCTGAGTATCTCAGATTCCACATCTAAGTGAGATCATTCCCTTTCTGTGCCTGGCTTATTTCATCTAACATAATGTTCTCCAGGTCTATCCATGTTGTCAGAGATGGCAGGATTTCCTTTTTGTAAGGCTGAATAATATCCCATTGTATGTACATATCCCATTTTCTTTTGCCATTCATCTGTTGATGAACACCTAGGTTGTTTCCATATCTTGGCTATTGCAAATAGTGCTGCAAGGAGCACGGGAATGCAGGTATCTCTTCAAAATGCTGATCTCAATTCCTTTGGATAAATACCCAGAAGTGGGATTGCTGGATCACATGATAGTTATATTTTTAATTTTTGAGGAATCTCCTTACTATTTTCCATAAAGACTGTTCCAACCTACATTCCCATCAAGACTGCACCAAGGTTTCCTTTTCTCCACATCTTCTCCAACACTTACATATTTTTTTAATAATAGCTGTTCTTACAGGAGTGAGATGTCTCATTCCTGATGTCTCATTGTGGTTTTGATTTGCATTTCCCTGATAATTAGTGATGCTGAACACATATATATACCTGTTTGCCATTTGTATCTATTCAAGTCCTTCTTTAATAGGGTTATTTGTTTTTATGCTATTGAATAGTAGGAGTTTCTCATATATTTTGGGTAGCAACACTTTATCGGGAAACATTTTCAATAACTTTATTAATGCTGACTTTAAGTTTTCTTCCCTAATCTAACAGATCTTATGGCTTATTAAAAGTATTTGAAAGTATTTATTGTGATCCTCATATGGTAAGAAGAAATCTCATTATCTTTTTGCAATAAAAGTCATAGTCAGAGACAAATGAGCTCTCCACTACAGTTTTAATAAGATAGAGTAAAATGGCTGGTTTCTGCACTAATATGTGCTTGGGGAGCTGGCAGTCAAAGTGGGACTTCAGATACGGCCCACGAGAAGGACTGTGCTAGTAGCACTGTGTATGTGCCATCTTGTAATACATTCCCTATTCAGAGTTGCAAACAACTGGTGCTCTTTTTCCACACTCTAGCTCCAGAGTGCACTTTGGAAACACTAAAAAAATAATCCCAGAGCCTGGTGGAGTGATCCAGTGCTCTCTTATCCCTCTGTGTTGATATCCCTTTGCAGCCAAACATCCACAAATCAGGACCTGATGCTAGCCTCAGTACCACTTCAGAGAGCCGGGCTGAAATATCATCCCTGAGCCAATTTGCTGTGAGAGTCTACATGATAGGACCCCTTTCTGACATTCAGGAGGAAGAAGCCATAGGCAGGAAGGATATCCAGGCACCAAACAGTTATCATGAAATTTATCTGTTGATGCCCTATTAAATATCAGTAAGAAGTAGGGTGAGAGATTGGAGGAAAAATTTACTTAGGCAACTAGGGCTTTTGAGCACACACTGACTTGTGAACTTTATACATATACTCCTGATTTTTCTGCTCAACACTTTCCTAGGCACAGAAAGAGCCCAAATACCATAGTTCTGTGTCCCAAAAGGAATGATGTTTCTTAATTGCACATCTAATACCAGATATAAACTTTATAGGCTCTATATCATTCATAAAATAAACAATACTTCAGTGAGTTGAAATTAAAGAGAAACTATAAAGTCCAAGTTTTGCTATTTGACGAAAACCTTGAAAAGAAAAATGGTTTTGACCCAAGATCTTTCAAGAATGCAGCAATGAGGCAGTCATGATTTTTTTCTTGTACAGGTTAAGGAAGAAGGCTGGAGAGTTCTTCCCAAAGTGAACTTGGACTTCAAAAGCTCAGCATCAACCTGAGGGAGAAGTTTGGTTTAATCACAACTCTGGGGTATGGAGCTCTGTACATGTTGAGGCATAAGGCTGTATTATATCAGTCCTGTACCAATGCACCAATTAATTCAGACAAAACATTAAAAATAAAAGTTGAGCAGATTGTTTCATTCCTCATAGCCAAAATAATTACCTTGTTGAATTTTGCATATTAGCTAGCAGCAGGTACATTGTTCTATGCTTGGATTCTCAATAGATTTGCTAATGATTATGATGTCACCTAGTATACCCTCTTTTATCCCCAATGACAAAGACTTTTCTGACATTCCGCACCTGACATATTGTTTTCTGGTTCCAAATTCAGGACACAAAATATTCTGCTTTGAATCCCACTGTGCATTCAAATGGCCCATTCAGTATACGTGTATCTCTCCTCTACTAAAAATTTAATTAATCCAGATGCTCAGAGCATTTAGGCTAATTTAATGTTCTGCTTAATTCTGAATTAACCAAAACCTGTGTTGTTAAAAAACATTACTAAACTGTGTTATTTCACATTCTTGCTTTAATACCAAGACTTACAAAAGCTCTGTCCTGGAAATAATCTTTCTTTTTGGTATCCCGGAAGGAGAAAGTTCCAATTCAGACTTCAGCAGGATAAACTCCTTTTCTGAAGTCCTATTTTTGAGTACAGGAGCTGTCTGGTGCTGAAATCTTGAAAGCCTTCATCCAAGACTTTATTCAGTTTTAAATATAAATCTAAAGTTTATTAATTTGATCTCCCTACCCCCTTCCCAGCATAACACTCTGGTTATCTTTTTTATTTGTATCTCTTCTGGCTCTATTTATTAAATGGTCTGGCCTGAAATAAGGTCTACATGGAAAAATCAAATCAGACAAATTTGACTTTTTAAGTTTATCTTGTCGATAAATCTAGGCTTAGGTTTATCAGACTATGTGTAAGTGAGAGAGTGGAGTTTACTGAAGTTCATGTGGAGACAAATTACCCTAACTTTTTTAAGTGAAGAATAAATAACTGGGGGAAGACAATGAATGTAATGGTAAGAGACTTAGTTTCTTGTTCCAGCTACTTATTAGGTTTGGGAGTCTGGACAAGTTATTTAACCTCAATATCTAAGCTCTCTGATTTATGTTTGAAAAGAAGGGGTTTATCATTATCTTTATGATCCTTTCTTGTTCTACCCTTTGATGAACCCATGACCTTCCTCAGCAGCATTCTATCAAATATCGATTGATAACTAAGACAAAATTCTGGGAATGATTTCAATCTTTTTAATACAAGTATCTTATCTGACACACAAAACACATTATGATTTTTTATTCCTCTCTTATAATCTTACTTAAACCAATGGCATCTTGTCAACTAAACTTTATGGAGTGCAACTCCACAAATCCTAGTGATCAGAGAAATAATTTTTCCATAAAGTAAAATTTGGATCATTTCATCCTACATGTATGAAACAGCCTATAAATTTGACAAAAGCATAATTGCATTTGAAAGGAGCCTATTTGGCAGATTTCACTGAATGCTAAATTGAGACTCTGAAATCATTTATACCCCAATCTGCCATCAAAACTTGGAAGAATCAATAGACAAAAGGAAGCTCCATTATTAAGCTACTGATCAGCAAAGATCATTAGAAATTATTCTGGATCAAATATATGAAGTTACTATTTTTCAGTCCCATCCACGTGTTTAGAAAAATCACAAATCAGAAGCAAATAAGAAATAGCATTATTAGTCACATGGTATGTATAATAACCCAGTGTCATTTTTTAATATTCCTTAGAAAAAAATTACAATTACTTTCATCTTCTATATTCTCATATTTGAATCTAAGTTGGTGATTTGTTATTAGCTAACTGCAATAATAAAGACACCAAGAGAATGACACCATATGGAGTAAAATGAGTAAACTCTAGAAAGCCTGTCTTTGCAATCATCATGATTTTTCTGGTTACTATCTTGAGTCTTTTTGATCTAAATCCTCAAATTTAATAGTGTTTTGGTTGTGGTTATCTTCACAATGTTACACAATGATTTGTTGACCATAGTTCAACGTTATACTCTTCCTAAGGGTATTAACATTTCTTTCAAAGAAGACTTCTGAAAATAAAATCTCACTTCAATCCTCAATCTCACACACACACACACACACACACACAATTAATTACTCTTCTGTCCACCCTTTCACATATGAGTAAAGATGAGGTTTACCTCAAGGAAAATATTACTCATCTATGATTTCAAGTCACTACACCAAGTAGAAAAAGCATGAAATGTCTTTCATATGACTTCAATTTATACTCAGCTTTCTTCTTTAGAATACTACACATCCTCTCATTTTGTTTTACAACTCCCTTAATGTCTTTTAAAATGAAAAAGCTCAAATCTTCTTTTCCATTAATAGATATTTCTTTATTTAGATATCTGCCTGTTCCTTTCTTCACCCTCAAACATGATCTTTTATATAAAAGTGGGTCACAGAAAGCTGTTGAAGTCAAGTCATTCAAGATCCATTAATCCACCTTCCAGGGCTTAGGAAGCAATAAATGACAGTACCAGGAAGCAATTTCAGGTGGAATACACTAGAATTTCTAGTATATTTCTCTAAGGAAATAATATCTTTGTTAGAAGAAAATGGGCAATTTTAAGTATTGTAACTTGTTTCTGGGGGCTTAAAAAAGATCTCAAATTTTTAGGCTCCAAAGATTAAACCAAAGTAAAACTTCATTACATCACATGTTATCTGATTAACAGTTTTGCAAAGTACTCTTTTAAAACTCTTCAGACCCAGAGTATGAGGGAACACAACTTCTTGGAGTCAGAAAATCTAGGTTTGATCTCTGACCTGCCACAGCTTATTGGTGGCAGGTCACACACTGTCTATGGGCTGCACTTTCTTCTCTGCAAAATGTGAGCAGTAAACTAGAAGACCACTTAGGACCCATATAACTCTATGACATTTCTACGGTTCTCACCAGTTCATTCAATCCATACGCATTTACTGAATTTTGATCTTTTGGCAGGGCCTGGGGAAATAACAGATGATAGGGTATATATAGCCTTGACTACACAAGAGCCCAGTGGGGTAGAACAGCTGAATCGGTAAGAGCCCATTCTGCAGCATGGCTGTCCCTGACAAATATTAACATCACACCCAGCTCCTCTCTCTCTCCTTACCTTCCTGCCACCCCCATATGCACCCCATCCATGCACACATACACACACACTCAAGTGGCCTCCCCACCATGAGAAGACAGCTGTTAATCCAAGTCAGTGAGTCAACATCCACCATATTCTAGCTTCATGTGGCTAATATGTATCTATTTAAGGGGCTGAATTCTTTGGTATGACCCAGTTTTTAGAAACGTGAATGGATGGCTGAAAACTTTCCATTATGACTAGAGAAAAGAAAGAAATTTTAAAATTAAGGGCAGCTATATATGAAACAATAAAGACATTTCAGTTGTAACCAAGTCTAGAAGAACATAACCATCTTGCACTAACACGTACCTTCCATTAGTTGCTTATGTAATCTGAAATGCAGCCATAAGATATTTATTGCTTTGGTGTAAAGCATTAATCCCTGTTAAAAAGTAGATCTTCATGGTATAGATTATATGCTGCTCCTTTTCCAATCACTAAATGCTTAGTGTGAATTAACTTATATCTGATTCTATTTTATAGCAAACTTAGAGCAAAGTGCCGCTGAAATTGTTCAAATCCCTCTGCTTTAAGTGGGAGCTGTGGGAGCCGATGCTGGAAGAGGTTCTGGGAAAAGGCCGTACTCAGGTCTAGGCTAAGCTGAGGACCGTGGATAGTGAAGCCAAGAAAAAACTGGTGTCTGAAGCCAAAGTCATACTCAAGACTCAAGAATACAGCCCTAAGGAAACATTCATCCAGAAAAACAGAAACTGTGAGACCAGGCAAAGATTCGGTAACAAGAAACTCTAACAAAATAAGCAAGTTTGGAAAGGAGGTTGGCTGTGGTTTCCTAGGAATTTCCTAAGATACTGGAATATAAAGTCATAGGAAAGTGTTATAGAAAGCTATAGGAAGGGTCAAATTCAGAAAGAAATGCAGTATAGGATGAATAAATTAAAATCAGAAGAGGGAGGAGAAATTGGTCCAAATGTACAGGAATGTCTCAAAGATGAGTTAGAAAATATTTTAATGGCCTTTGAGCTCTTCTGAAGGAGATATTATAAAAGGAAGAAATATGTCAGCAAAGTCTTGCATGCATGGTCACCTGATTTGGTGCCAAAATTGTATCACCTCCCATTGAGAGGGTACAAGGAACACCGAACGTCTCCATTTTCCTTTGGTCTCATTTCTTAACCAGTGCTAGATCTCCATGTCCCCAGGGGAAACAGTCAGGATGGGAACATAGATCTTAGAGACTACGGGAGTAACTGACTTGATAAAATGGCGTTTTCTTACCACAAGTTTATCCCCAAACATCTGAGAAGCTGCAGAGTCAAACCCTCCCCAATGCTGGACTCGTGCTTTCTCCTAGATCACCCCCTTTCTGCACTAGCATCACTCTCATGAGATGTAATTACCAGCGCTGTTTTGTCCATGTTCACCATTTAAAAAAACAAATGCCATGAGGGTAGGAATCTTTCTGTCTGATCAAGCGAGTCCCTTGTGCCTATCAGAATCTGGTCCTTAGTACACATTTATTGAATAAGTTAATGAAAGGATGAACACTCTAGCTCATTTTACAGATCAACCACCCAGACTTGATCCACAATAAATAATGGCCCAAATCTCTCCAAACACAGGTCTCATCTGAAACCACTTTGCCAAGATTAAGTACAAGTTCAAGACAAATGTCTTTGCTGCATAAAAGCTCTTTGGGGCTGGGGGCTGGAAACGCACATCTGTTTGAGGGATCCTTCACTGCGAACAAGGTTTTCTTTGCTAAAGGATAATTTCTTTTTGTTTTTCTGCCTCTCATAAGCTCACTGCTTCTAGAATAACTTTCTGTTTACACTCCTTTCTATCTTAAAATACAGCTTCATAATGGTAGAAAAGATAAGGAAACAGAGGTCTGAAAAGATTATGAGAAAGCAGTTTTGCTTGGATTTTACCTGCTCAGATGGCAACAGACACTTCAGATTTAACTCTACTTGGAAATTTGAGCTCATTAGTATTCCTTAAAGCCAGAGACCCCAAAGGAGCTTATGAAACACAGGACTGGAAAAAAATGAGTTATAGAGGAGAAAGAATATAAGCACTTTTTTCTTCTAAAGGATGTCCCTTGAGGACAGACATGGGTGTCTTCCAACATAAATTAGAAAGATTTAAATTAAAATGTTTTTTAAATTGTTTCAAAGTTTTGGGGTATACAGTGTTAAGCCCTCAGCCACCTTGGAAATCCCACCATTCAGAATAATATATTCTGAGTGTTGCAGGTAGTGACTGATCCAACTAATTCCAATGGCTCTCCTCTTCCTTTCTCATAAATACTGACATTAGCCACACCAGAGAGGACTGCAGAAAGGAATTAAATAGAACCTTATGGAAATGGTGTAGCCCCAGTGAGTTAGAACCAGAATTCCCAGTGTTTTAATTCTGTATTCATTGGGAGGCAAAGGCATGAGCAAGTTCCCAGGTATTATGGGACAGGAGCAGGTGTAGACCGCAGTTTCTGTCTACAATGCCATAGACTATCTATGCAAGAATGATTCCTCCAGTGCTTTAGTTTTCCCCCAGAAGACCTATCCTTCTGGATACAGCATCTTTTCTGATGCTCACTAGAGGATTCAAGAGCCATCAAGGTCCCCACATTAGAGTGAACATCTATAGAGGGAAGACAATGGGTGTAGTCCTAGTTCTGGTTCATCCATGGTGGTATTTACAGTTTTCCCAGTTCCCAAATACACAGGGATGTGAAGGATGGACACCCTTCGCAGATGGCAGAGTTCCTTACCTGTGAAATAAGGCCTATTATTAGGAAAAGCCAGGAAGAAACTCATGAAACTGTCCACCCCCTGTCCTCCACCAAGATTATAAATAAAAAACAATACTATTTCCTGAGCAGAATGACAGATTAGTGCCACTCTCAAAGACACAAAGTTTGCAATGGTGGTGGACCTCATCATATCCCCCACTTAATTCCACAGTCTGGCCACTTAAATAAACAGATGGGTTATGATGGAAGAGGGTAGACTGCCACAAACTTAATCAACAAGTAGCCCAACTGTGGCTCCTGTGCTGGAAATGTTAGCCTTTCTAGAACAGATCAACACAGCATCTTACGTGTGACGTGGTATTTGATCTGGTAATTTCATTCTTTTCAATACCTCATCAGGAAAGAGGACCAAGAGCAGTTCACACCCACCCGAGATGGGCAGCAATGTAAACTCAGTCTTGTACCAGAGCTGTTAACACTCCTGTTTTCTTTTTAATATTGTCTGAAGAAAACTTTATTGTCCACAGATTCCACAGAGCAGCACACTGGCCTGCCATGTTGATGACATCATGTTAATTGAATGGAATAGGCAGAAAGCGACAGGTTCTCTGGGTGCCCTAAAAAGACACATGCAATCTGGGGAGTGGGAGATAAACCCTGCAAAGATCCAGGGACTTACCACATTGATGAAGCTTTGGGGGTCCAGTGGTCTGGGAAATTCCAGGATATTTTCTCCTTCAAGATAAAGAACAAGTACTACATCTTGCACCTCCAACCACTGAGAAAGAAGTACCACTCTAAGCAGGCCTCTTAGGATTTTCAGGTAGCATATACCAAACTTGACAATATTTCCCCAACTCACTGATGTGTAGATTCAGAAATCCAACAGTTTTGAATGGAGCCCACAGCAAGACAGAGCATTTTAAAAAGCATCATGCCAACAGGGACCAGATGTTTACAGACTGCCCCTAAACAGATAAGGGTCTAAGCCTGTATATCAGTCCTCACCAGATGTCTCAAGGGCCGTAAAAGGAACAGGACTTCTCCTGCCGGGTGCAGTCCTTTCCATAGTGGCTGCCTTGCTGTCCCTTGTTAAGCACCTAGGCATCTGCCACCGAAGGCCCGCCCAGAATCAAAGACTTTCCTTTGCAAGACACTGGCAGCTTGTCCACGTTGCTTTCCTTAGACTGGTTCATTGATCCCTTTTTCTCTTGATGTTAAATGTTACCTTGTTTAAAGTGGAAATTTTAATCTATAATATTTATACATTGATTAAGTAGACTGCTATGTATGATCTGCAATACCGACTGACTTGTGCAGTGGCTTGAGCCCTTGTGCTAGTGGTGCTGACCACCGAGTGAACGGGTAGCTCTAAGGAGAATCGCCTCCTTGGGAACTCCACATAGCTGGTGGCTTTAATGATTGAAATCGCGTCAATAAAAGTCTGATGCTGTGGGGAGACACGTGCAAGTGGTTATCTCTGACCTGGCCCCACTCACGACACAGCGCAAGGAAGGGAGATGCAACTTATCATTTCCTTTTAAAATTATATGCCTGAAAAAGAAACTTTTTCACCAGAGAAAACGGATATATCAATATAACTGTGATTGCTGCCAAAGAAAAGATGAACCAAAAAATACCCCGTTTTCCTAGATTTAGCCATCAAAGACAATGAGGTGAATATAGAGTGTGCACTGACAGGTTTTTTGTTCAATTGATCTGAAAAAAAACAAAAAAGCGGAAGAGCAGATATGAGGAGCCTATTTATGTCGGATGGAAATGGCGGCTCCTCTTGTGGTCCCAGGGCAACCTTGGCGAAGGCCAGGTGCTTCGAGTTCCCCCCTTGGTGTCAAGCGTCTGTGGGCTCTCTATAAACAGTGAGCTCCTCCTCCAGAAGCCCTAGCAGTTATCTCCAATTTGTTAATTTCTCTTTCCTCAAAATCTTTCAGTTTCCTTATCTCTAAAATAAACCATCCTGGCTATTTTCTATTTAGAAAGTGAGAGGAAGGAGGATGGCTTATCTTTACTTTTTTGAAGATTTACACGCTGTGTGCTGGTGGAAGGACCCGAGGCCAGCTCACAGTTTTAATACATAGCACAAAGGCACACTGGGACGTTTAAACAGGGAGCAAAAAGGAGTCCACGGGAAGGGAGAAGAAACGGTTGGTGCTAGAAGGTGCCACGGTGGAACAAATCCCTACACGTGGGCAATGATTATGGTTCTAACTTTTCTAGCCATTAAAGAGAAGCAAGTCTTGGTTGCCTGGCTTTGATTTCATAACACTCTAAAGCTCATAGTTTTCTTCAGAAATGCAATTATCCTTGAAACAACAGAGTTCCCTCTGCAAACAATGATTTCCTCTGTCAAAGCCACCTGAATGTGGAAGAGTCCAAGATCCTTAGAATCGTCTGCAGTGAGAGCCAAGGAGAGGATGTCAGTGGCTATTGCCACCCTCCCTTTGCTGACCTGGAACAGCCTGGCCACCCAGGGACAGGGGAAGAGAAAGCCGGCCCTTCAATATGTGGCCATCAGGTCACTGGGAAAGACACTGTCTCTAGGCAGAGGACTGTGGCCCAGCTCACCAAAACAAGGAAAAGAGAATGGCTGGCAGAGGTATGCTAGAGGAGAAACTCCAAACCACAGGCTATTTTTCCAACTCTGTATTTTTCCAACTCTGTTCACAAAGTTCCTGACAACCAAGCATGTCATTGAAACACACTCTCCCATTCATTGACTTAGTAACAAAAGCATTAAATGCCTCTTGGAATGGCTGTCTAGCCTGTGATCATTTTCACTTCTATGGGGGCAGCCCTTTCGTAGCCATGAGACCTCCAACAGCTCCTTCTGTGCTCTGTAATCTGAAACACACAGGCTGGTTAATCACACTTCCTTTCTTGTGAATTTAAAACTTGGAATGGAGAATCATAATGTTGGAAGTTATACTAATGGCCACATCTTGAGGATTAAAAGGTTTATAAACTCTTGCTTCTGAAAACCTTAGTCCCCTCCATCCCCCAGGATCATTCCTTCCTTCCTGGATCCAGGTTGATCATCTTTTTTTTTTTTTTTTTTTTTTTTTTTGGATTTTGGAGACCACACCAGAGTCTTCCAGATTTTTCTCTCCTTTTTCCCCCTTTTCCTTTAGTTGGCCAGAATTTGTTTCTATTGTATAACTAATAATATACATATGAATCCTTGCATAAGATACTTGCAAGGGACATTCTTGCGTAAGTTTCTTGCAAAGAGGTACAAGAGAAAATGTCAGCCAATGATTGTGAGTGAGAAATACAGTTGTACACAGTAAAATTAGAAGGCACAGAACAAAAATGGAGGGTGGGTGGAGTATGGAATTAGCCAGTGTCAAAATAGCTCCAAATTGAAACAGGTGCTGCCACAGGTGGAGCTATCCAGAAGCAGCTGTGGAGAGAGAGTTTGGGTGTAAGATGTTTATTAGGGATCAGCACTGCGAACAGAATGGGGACGAAGCTGGACTGTGTAAAGAGAGAAATTTAACTGTGATATCCATCCAAGAAATCCTGAAGCAAGAATACTGAGGGACCTGGAAGGAATAAACACCTGGAGGCTGTCTTCTGGCCACTCCACCCACAGGTGTCCTCCCTTGAAGGGAGATACAAGTAGCACATCTCTGTGTCTATTGGAGTTCACCTTTAGTGCCATGTGGGTCCATGTCTCCATATACATTCAGGAAACATCTTCCACTTTCTGGTGGGCTTCTCATCCTCAGAGGTAACTTAGAAGAAATAGGTCAGTTAGTGGGAAGAACTGCTCCCCTCCACTGCAGTTGATCTCAGGGCTGAAATTGGTACTCATCATCTCCCTCTTCCACTATCCACTCTAGATTATCCTCACCATCAACTCCCATCTCTGCTGGCTTTGGTGGCAAACCTGGAGCCATGCACCAGACCCTCATCCCTGACACATGTCCTTCTCAGGCTGGAGTTGCTTCTGTTCATTTACAATCATGATTGTGAAAGAGAGTACTGAGAGGCACCCAGGTGGGTCACCCAGGTTCCATACCTATCCAACCCCAGTGTGTAACAGCAGCCCCACCTCCTCCCAATGATCAGAGCCAAAAACCTGTGCCCACACAATAGCATCTCTCCTTGCCAGCCCTCTACACAAGGACCTCTCACCCTGCAGAATCCAGGGTTGCAGGCACAGAAAGCTCAAAGTCATCCAGTGGGTTTCTAGGAGTGACGGCAAGTGGAGCCTGCTTTCGTCCCTTAGTTCCCAGACCCCTGTACCCATCCAATGTGGGGAAACAGCACCATGTAAAGGTCTTCTATTCGATGCCTACACTGTGTCATGGAAAATGGCACCCCATGACCACAGCACGTTGCCTCTGAGCTGCACGCCAGCAGTGCCTTCGTAAGGCTATCCCAACACTGTGTTGGGCCAGCAGCACCGTGTGGTGCAATGTGTGATGTAACCAGTGGGTCACATGGTCACGGGCCCACTCCCACATCACCTTTGCTGTAAAGTGAATCCCCTTGTCTGACACAGTGTTATATACAATTCTGTGCTTGTGAATCAAACAACAATCCATAAGCCCTTGGACAGCCAAGCTGACTGTAGCCCTGTCGGAAGAAAAGACAAACGCATATTCAGAATGTATGTCCATTCCTATAAGAATGAATTGCTGAGCTTTCCAGGAAGAAAGGAGCTCAACATAGTTAACTTGCTACCAAGTAGCCAGTTGATTTCCTGGGGGAATTGTGCATTATCAGCTTAGCCTTGGATTTTTGTTGCCAGTAAGTTGGACATTCAGTAATGGCCAGATCAGCCTTGTCAAATAGGGGTGCATGCTGTTGGGTCTTACATAGCCCCTCTATCTGTCACCATAGCCACTTCATCCATGTGCCCATTGTGCCTGCACTGCAGTGGCCAAGGTCAACTGGCAGCGTGACTTTGTCTACTTGGTTGTTTAACAGATCTTCCCTGAAGGGTGTCCTCTGGTAAGCACCGACATGTGAGATGCCGACTACCATATGCCATCCACCTGCCTCCACCACAGGTCTCCTCGTCCCTGTTCTTCCAACCTTCTTCCCTCCAGGCCATTCCTCACTTCTCATGAGTCCATATATACCCCAACCTTAAGCCACTTCTCTTTTCACATAAAGGGGATGACAAGGTGTGCCTCTCGAAGCTCTACCTACTGGAAGAATTTTCTCTCCCCGTTGTCTCCCAAGCTGCCTCTGAGTGATGTTATAGAGACACTTTTGTAAACCAAGAGTGGACTTTTCCCCTTCCTTCAGCTGGTTATGTAGGATGCCCCCAAGAGCACCGGCATGAGCTAAGGGACAGGTGCTGCTACAACAGTGGTGGGTGCTATGGGGACCTGGGACCTGTGGTCCTGCTCACGTTTGATCCCAGACGGACCACTTTCGTCCTACAATATATTGCTGCTGGACCCACCCACTGCAATATATTATAAATGTAACTTGATTGTGACTTGATGGGCCTGGTAGGATCTATTTCATGATGAGCCATTCCAGCCACATGATTGTTTGGTGTCCACGGTCAGGGTCAATTATTGGTCTTCGGTCTCTACCAGGATCCAGTGGCATGCCAGGAGTTGTTCTTCAAAAAGGCGTATGATTCTCTGCTGCAGATGGCATAGCCATGCTCCAGAACTCCAGAGGCTTGCATTGTGATCTGCTTCTGAGGCTTGTCACAAAGTCCACGCGGCGTCTTCTTCCACCCCTGAAGCCTCTGTGGCCCCATCATCAGAGCTGCTTGATCACAGCCTGCACCTGCTACAGAGCTCCTTCCCGCCTGGGCTCTGTACTCAAAGCTGTCAGCCTTTGCATCCCCAGCGTGGTACGGATTGTGCTGCATTTAGAACACAAAGACCTACCAAGCATTCTGTTCACTGCTTCTTGATAAGAGAGGCAGGATTTAATTATTTGTTTTTTGATTTAGAGAGGATATCCCAATGTGCCTGTGAACCTCAGGCACCTAAAAACGTAACAGATGTGACCATCCCCTGACCCTTCAGAGGATTTCTCTCCCACCGTCTAGGGTGCACGTATCTTACTTACCAAGGCCCCCAGCATGCTAGCCACCTCTTGCTCATCTAGACTGATCAACATAGTTTTCTTCATACAATAGGTGTCCAGATGAGCAAGACCTATATTGCAGAGAGCGGGAGAGTGAATAGTCATGGTGCAAACTGTAAATATACACATATTAAATACACACACACACACACATATATATGTATGTATATATATAGTTGTCCACTCCATTAGATTTGGAACTGTTTCTGATCCTCTTTTGTAATTGGTACAAAAACAAACTTATTGGCCAATAGCCACAGACAAAGTACCCGAGGCTGTATTAACCTACTCCAGCAAAGAGACCACATTCAGAATGGCAGCTTGGACTAGGGCTGCTACTTGGCTGAGTTTGCAGGATCAAGCAAGTTTCTGCAGGGCTAGACTGACGAATTGAACAGAGATGCATCCTTCACACCCTTAAAGTTGATACTAATCTCTTCCATCCTCCCCCACCCCAAGAAGACGATATTGTTTTTTACTTACCTTCTTAGCCAGGGATAGTAGTTTCAAAGATCTCCACTTGGTTTTTGCCACTAATAAAGCACTTAGTATAGATCCAGTAAGGCCTCACCTAACCCGTAGAGAGCTCCAGAGCCAGTGGTGCCCATTAGAACAGTCCCACATTGGGCCATTTACACCCCCAGGTCATTCAGCCCCCAGATGCAGGCTGCCCTGGGAAAATGCAATCTCAGACAAGGCAGGTCAAAGCAGCAGAGCAGACCCTGAAGGCACTGATCACTGGAGGCTGACTGCTAACCACACTCCCCACAGCCAGGACAACAAAAATCCTTGCTGAAAGTGGAGTCTGGGCAAAGTCGTGCCTGGCCTGCCACATGTGCTATGAGCCAAGCTGCTTTAAAATCCCTGTGTCACTTGTAATCTATATGAGGGACCCTTTCTGGGCTGGGGTGGTACGGTGGAAGGGCCACTTGTAAATTTCATCCCAACAACTGCTAAAACTTTTTTGATCAGTAGCAGAAGGTGCAGCGTCCATTCACTGAGCACTGTTCAATGAACCATAAACCAGGCACTGTTCTGAGCTTTGTGCATGAGTTCTTTCCTTTGACTCTCCCAACACCCGATGGAGCGAGTTCCCTCACTGTCTCCAAGTTACACAAGAGGAAGTGAGGCTTACAAAGGGGAAGTAACTTGCCCGATTTCATGCAGCTATTAAAGGTAGAGCCGGAACACCTTTTCTCTTACGACTTTTGTAGCATCATAGAAAATAATTACATTTTGCTGCAAAGCCCAAAACTAAATAAGCAAGTGCATGGTGGTATAGGAAATAACTATGTTGCTTTATATTTGCTTCTTGCTGATTGATAAGGTGAAGAACTAGTTCTGCTTTATCAATTTTATTATTTTCATTATCAATTAATTATTCTTCATATTTTCTAATGTTTAAGAATGGCCCTGAATCTTTTCTTATTACCATTATCCAGTTAGAGTCTATGCCCCAGTTTCCACCCTTCGATAAATCCTGGAGTGGTGTCTGTTGAGTACGTGTGTGGGTAAGAGAATGATAAGGCAGTGTCTTATTCTAAAAATACATTGAAGCCAGAGAAATAGGCTGTGCATTAATTTTTTTTTCCTGAAGTAGCTCAAGATGGCATCTCTCCCAGCTCGTTAATTCTCGAGACATCCCCGCGAAGACGGCTACCAAGGAGCTCTCCTGTGTTTCAGAATAAAGGGGAGGTAAATGGATGGAAAGAAAAGAAATCAAAACACCAGGAAGAGCTTATCTTATTAGAAATGAAGTGTCTGCCTGTGTGAGAGCCAAAACCAGGTCTCAATTCAAAGCTGTAGTCAGGAAATAATTCCTCTCTTTTGGTGGACAAGTGGGAAAGAAAAGGCGTGGAAAAAGGAGAACTTGTTTTTAATCTAGAGAAGTTGTGGTACATGAGTATTCATTATATTAATATCTGTACTTCCTTGTGTTTTTTTCAAGCTTTTAATACAGAAAATAATTGGAGAAATACGAAATAAAGAGAGAGAGAGGGAGGGAAGAGGAAGGGAAGGAGGGAGGCAGGAAAGATTATTTTTCTGCACGCAGATATCTCTTTTTCCTGAAAAGAAGAAACCATTTTCTGAATCGATTTATAAAAATAACCACCCCCAGCTTTTCTTCCTCCGCTACCTTCCCAATGTGAAATAAAACATGAAAAGCAATATCCCCCAAAGCAGATTAATAAACTTTAAGGAAAGCCTTGCCCTGCTCCTCTTGTTCTTTGAGTCGTTCCTTCTTAATAAGCACACTAAACTGACTGGCAGCAAAGCAGCCAGGAGTGCTGTGCATTTGGGGACTGTGCCAACATCTGCAAGCAAAGGCAGTGACACACCATGGGAAGGATGGCCTTTGGCCCCAAAGTAACCTGTGTCAACCTGCGGCCGTATCGTTTGCTAGTGGTGTGTCTTGGACAAGTCATTGAACCTCTCAGTCTTTTACTTTTCTTATTGCATCATGAGAATAAGAAATCCCAGCTCCCAGAATTTCCTTAGGACCAAATGAGATGATTTACATATAGTATCTGACATAAAGTAACAAACATTAGTAAATCCTCCTGCCTACTCGTTCCTTTATTAATAAACTGGCTCACTAAGGAGGTCTTTTCTGCATGAGAAGCTGAGCATCTCAGGTCATTCTCAGGTGCAGCACCTTCCACGTGAGTGCTTCTCTGCAAATGAGCCAGGATGGTTTATCTCGATGGTAAGACTCATTGACCACGTCCAGGAAAAACCAGACATCTCTCCTAAAGGGTGGTGTTGGGAGAAGCAAGGTACACACTGTGGTCTAACTCCCTAGCAAGCCCCTAATTTGCTTGTCTCCGGACCTGTTTGTGGTCTCTGATCTGATGGTTCCTGAAGCAGCTCTAGTGAGGCATCCATGCCTTCCAGACTCCTGGGGTTTGGGGGGCTATTAGAGGTCAACAAAAGGAGGTGGAAGGTGCAAGGACCTGGAGAGGGCATATTCACAGACTCAGAATGAAAAGGAAAGGAAACACTCTGGGAGTGTGACTAGAGGCTGCCTTCCCAGGGTTTAACTCAACACACAGTGGACTTTCCTTCTGACAGCATCGTGCATACTCCTACAGGACCAAGGTTTGCCAGATATTGGAGAGAGTGAACCCCAGTATCTGCAGGGAGGGTAGAAAGACAAATCTTATGTATGGTTGGAAAGCTCAGAAATACTCTTGGAGAGAAAGAAAAAGCTTTGCTAAACATTTCGCCTTGTTAGAACCTCTTGGTTATGAATGGCCTCTGCTCTCCATGGAAAGGAGAAAAGTCGCCCTACCTGAAGCAGATGCCACTCAGATGGCTCTAGTCAGTCCTCACTGCACAGTGAGTTGAGCACAAGTGGCTCAAACTCGTCCAATATGACCCCAATCCTATCATTTCTTCAAGGCCAGCGAGATCATGTTTCTATTGCTTTGACTCTCTCTGACCTCAGAAAATGCCCAGTACTGCCTCTCTTACGGATTGGCCTGATTAGGGAAGATCCACCTAGGAAAGTCTCCTTTTTTATTAACTCAAAATCACCTGATTGGCAACCTAATCACAGAGCAACACCCCAATCTATCCACTAGTTCCACCCACACTCAAAGAGAGGGGACTATACAAGGTGAGTGGGAGTGGGATTTGGGAGGAGGACAGGAAAACTCTGCCCACCATAGTCCACCCTCTGACCCAAACTTTTATGTTTCTCCAAAATACAAAATACATTCACCTCCTACTAAGGTTCCCAAGAGTCTCATCCCATTATCCTATCAGCTCAAAGTCCAAAATCTAGGTTTGCTTTTCCACGGCTGTGATCTGAACACTTGTGTCCTCCCAAAATTCACATGTTGAAAACCTAATCACCAATGAGATGGTATTATGAAATGAACCATTTGTAGGGTGATTAGGTTATAAGGATGTAGCCCTCATGAATGGGATTAGTGCTCTTATTAAACGGGCCCCAGAGACCTCCCTCACCCCTTCCGCTACGCAGGGTTATAGCAAGAAGGCATCACCTATGAACTAGAAAGCAAACCCTCAGCAGACACCAAATCTGCCAGTGCTTTGGTTTTGGACTTCTCAGCTCCAGAACTGCAAGAAATAAATTTCTGTTGTTTGTAATCACCCCAGTTTATGATACTTTGTGATGGGAGCCTGAACGGACTAAGACACTCCCTTATGACTTTTCCAAAAATGAAAGTAACAATTCTGGCCACCTTCCAGTTAAATCAAAGTAGATTTATTATTTTTAAATAAGAAAATATTTGTTACACGGGAATCCCATACCTGTCCTCAAAGATTGCTCCTGGGTTGCAGATCAACAGTGTTATGCTGCTCCTGGACCATCATTAGAAGCTTAGAATTCCCCAGAGCATTAAAAAAAAAAAAGAAAGAAAGAAAAAGGGAGAGAGACCTGAGAAGCTGAGTCACACATACATTCAGTCTCTGGCCCTGTGATTCCGGCAGCTGCTTTGGATCAGTTTCATAATCTGTGGAACCAAAAGGATGTCATTATAAATGGTCTCTGGTCCCTTATTCATTGATTAGCCTAAGCTTGTGACACAGGAGTCCCTTCAATTCCTGGTTTGCAAGAAGAGGGTGTCAGGGAGGTCAGCAGCCAGGCAACCGGCTACCCTTAAGGCAGCAGGGAGAGCCTGGGATCAGCTGTTGCCATTTACAAGCGGTTCAGATTCAATGCAGGCCTGGGAGAGAACAGGGAGTTAATGGGAAAACACTGTCCTGCTCTTTATCTTTTGCAATGTCTCTTATATCTCTCCAGACCAGCGGTCCCCAGCCTTTTTGGCACCAGGGACCATTTGCATGGAAGACAATTCTTCCACAGACCAAGGAGGGGGAGGATGGTTTCTGGATGATGCAAGCGCATTATATTTATTGCACACTTTACTTCTATTATTATTACATTGTAATACTTAATGAAATAATTATAAAACTCACCATAGGTTAGAGACCCTTGTTTTAGACTTCACCAGTACCTCTTCCTTAATTAAATATTATAGCACTACGGAAGTTTAGAAGACTCTACTGAATTTCTTTTCAAGCAATAACATTCTGATTGTTTTTTGTTTTAATTTTCATGGCTGCTATTGCGTATTCTTCAAGATGATGAATGTTAAAACCATTTTTCAAAATGGCAAAAGAAATACTATTAGAGTTTGCAACTGCATACTATTAGTCAAGACTTATTAGATTAATTTATGGAGAAGAGGCACCACGAAAATGTTGGGTTTTCCTCCACAGATATGTTTCTCCACCTCACATTCTCAAGTCTTCGTTTATATCCCTGAAAGAAGTTTTATTTTTGTCTTCATATAAATCTCATTCCCTATTTAAGTTGATTCACACACATTTTGTGATTTAGTTACTATTATAAAAGGAGTCTTTTTTTCTACCTAGTTATTGTTGCTATATTAGAAAACTATTATTTCTTTGTACTCATTTTTTATCCAATCACATTATTGAATCCTTTATAGTTTTTAATCATAGTTTAGTTGGTTCCCTTAGCTTTTCTTAGTAAATAGTCATTTCATCTGCAAATAATAATTTTAAAATT